>JAJJMA010304804.1:0-21665 GCA_023529015.1 Papaver nudicaule | reverse complement strand
ACAGTAAACGATGCAAGGATTGAACTTCTATCTTGCTTGAAACAACTATATATATAAGAATTACACTATCACGTTATAGTTTGAAGACAGTAAATCCACCTTGTAAATCAATGTGTAACCATTATTTACTTACTGGAACATATTTTAAACTTGGTGATGATGTAATTTTCAGTCCATACTGAATGTAGCTCTGATTCTAGTTATCCATGGAATATTATCACTTCTTAAAAGTTCCTTTCCACAATATGTTTTTTCCTTCTTTTCTTCTCCAATAATCTTAGACCTTTATCTTGTTATAGGTTTTTAATCCCTTTGAAGACCTTGGCAACCTGAATGAAGAAGGTGGTATCTGCAAATTTGTTGCCCATGAGGAAAAGGAACTACAATAACCAATGCTTCAAATGTATATGCTGCTTGTAAAATTGAGAAACAACTTTAAAGTCAACCGGGTCCTTGTCGGAATCTGGCAATTTTGCATAAACAGTTTTGTTGGCATCTTTAGAGGTTGTCGGGTTGCTATCTGGGCAAACCCATAGTATAAGTGTGCAGCAATCCACTCTTTTGAAATTCAAGTGTACACAATGATGCATCAGAGAAGAACCAAAATAATTAGTGCAAGTGCAAGAATTCCAAACTCTTACATCTACGAAATCTCAGCTACAATCCCATTTACCGAGTAAATGTTATTATATTCTAAAAGAACGCTGTAGCGAATTTGAAAGATTTAGAAGGTCTAAACCATGAAAGACTTCCGACTTATGAGCAATGGTTAGTCCCTTAAGCATATACCAAGATTTTGAAATTTCATGAGAATGGATGAAAGTCATGTAAAACGGAAAATTAATAGTGATATAATAGACTGCACAAAGTGCGGCTAAGCTAACTTCTCCACTGACAATGCTTATCTTTGTCAACAAAGTTGGTAGAAGTTTTCTGGAAATATAAGAGTGACTTACTGCCATGGGAATTCCCTAGTTGTGAATTCCATCTTAGTGAACCTTTTGACATATTGCAATGCTTCTCGACAGTTTTCTCTATCATAAATTACTTTTTCTTTCCACCTTCTATTGCAAAACTAATGAGATTTATAGAGTTGCATACAGATTTGAGAGACGCACGGTTTACTTTCATTGTTCAAACCTGCAACATTATAAAGTAGGAATCATTCCGCCATATTGTATATAAAAAAAAATCTAAAACGAAAATCAGAAAATTAAAGGTTGCCAAACATATCAAATAGATGAAACTTGAGCTATGAAAGTGACATTACATACTTTCCAGAAAGTCATGCTAAGAGGTATACCAATGAACAAACTGTTGATATTCTAAAGCCTAAGCAAAGCAAAGCAACTTGCCAGCCTTTCTACTTTCTAGTGCAATTGGTATATTTGTATACCAATGAACCTACTGTCACTACAAAACCAACCAAATCAACAAAAAAAAAAAAAAAGGGTGAGTTTCGATAATAAAACGAGTATTAAGCCAAAAAAAAAAAAAACAACCAAATCAACAACAATTTGTTAACAATTATCTCCCAGACTTGGATCATAATGATTAGTTAAATAAGAGTGTTCCATTCTGAACTAAAGGAATACCAAAGTTAATAAAGTTAACTTTCATAGTCTAAACATACTGATCCAAACTTTCATCAATAAATTTTCATAGTCTACCCAACCGAACCATACATTTCAGCTTATCCAGAATATGACAAAGTAGTTTGAGACTAGGGTTTCATAAACCTATGGAGATAGGTCAAGCTAAGTACTCGCATACCAAGTTTAAGATGACATAACTAGGAAATCAGGACGATGATCTCTAAGTTGATTCATCTTTGGAGAAATATAGACACACTTTTCTCCTAATATTCCACATCCACGCTCCCCCAAAAGATTTGTTATTAAGCGCAAGCTCAGTTAAGAACTCTCCCCCATGTGGTGTTATTCAATAAAGAACAACTTACAAAGCCTAACATGGACAAAACAATTTAATGTTATCTAGTATACCTTTGTTTAAACCTCTTTCCCTTAGCCAGATTTTTGGAAAAGAGTATATGATTCCGAGTTTGTGAAAACCCTAAAAATCATACAGTCAAAGGTTTCTTGATCATGAGAAACAACTTAACTTTTGTAATAGACACAATTTTGCATCACTACCGAGGTAATGGAAAGAGCTATGTGTTGCAATAAGATTGAGGTAGACAAATCAAGTATTACAAACATCATTATTAATCATCTAAAAAGAACTTCTATTAATGAAATAAAGTAGTACATGCTGAAAAACTCTAAAAAGCATGAAAAGGCAAACTACTTCTAGATATGAAGACACGATAACAAAGTCGTATGACCTCAACTTTTGTCTTCACAATCTCGAGATATGACTCTATAAAATAAGTCATCTATGATGCGTGCAGTATCCCTAGTATCCTCTTCAGAAAGACCAGTTAAAGCACGTAACAATGATATATAATGAGCACAGCTATTCCTGAAGCTTTGGGTTTTTTCTTCATGGAAAATAGCTTTCTTCCTTTCGTAATCGATTTTATACAGAAAGTACTTTCTCATGTGTGAATATTCATCAATTGTTTCTCTCGAGTTAATAGCATGAGTCTCTGGATCAGGAAACCCTTCACAGAGCTCAACTTTCACAGCTTCACTTTTACAACTCCTCGTAACACTTCTTGTAACATAAGCCATCCCTGATTATGACTTACTGGATTGTATGAACGAGATATATATATATATATATCTCTTTCAAGAGGAGTGATTTTTAGTTTATCTGAAAGACTTAAGGGAATCTTCCAGAATTTTACGACGTGAACGGTTCACTAAACGGTTCACAAACTAAAACCCCTGAACTCTGACGGACAGAGTTTATACAGTCTGAAACAAAATTTCCATGGAGTAAAACTCTTTGGTAAATATGTTTATAGTATTTCTACTAGTAACTTGAACAACCACAATACCAGGAACGAATTCCTGATATCAACTGCATGCCTCACACATACAAGTCATAATGTGAGGCGCATCCCCTAACTGCGATTAAGCAGTTGCAGTGTGAGTACTAGACTCACACTGGGTGTTGATTGTAGAGTGGTTGCTAGAGAATGATTCGGGTTGAGAGTTTTTCTTACCCTTTTCATTTCCTCTTGAACTTTCCACATTTTTCAACGCTCCCTTGAATTGCTTCAGGGCTTTGTTCATTTATCCATATCGGCTTGAAGATTGTTTACAGCTTTTCTATTTCCCTTAAGCAGCCGACACCTTCTTTGGACATGTCCAGATTTGCCACAGTACTGGCAACTCTTGGAAGGTTTTTCATCCTGAGTTTTAGCTTTCTCAGGTACACCCTTGTGTTTTTCATTAAATGGAGGACTGGATCCAGCCATTATGAAAGTACTGTTCTTGGTGTATGTGTTACTATTGAACCCTAACCCATTGGTGTTTCCAAAGGCCTTTTGACCAAATAACATTGCTGCTACTTTATCTGAGCTACCAGACAGCCTTTGGAGATCATTCTTTAGGGCATCAATTTCTTTATCTTTAACCGATAAAGTTGAGGAGAGATCATCACTTAATTTCTCAAGTTCTTGATCTTTCAGGAGAAGGGTTTTTACTACCTTTTCAAGATCAGAGTTTAACTGATTGTTTTCTTGAACAAGGTCCTCGCTCTTACTGATCAACTGATGAATTAAAATGTTTTTCAAATCATCGTGTTTAGATCGTTCATCTGAAGTACCTGCCATTAAAGCAGTTTCTTCATGATCTAATTCGAATTCATGCTGGTCAGGCATATCATCGAATCGAGCTGAGAGAACATTATCCCTTTTATGGTATTCCTTACTAGGGCATATGTCTTTCATGTGTCCAAATCCTCGACACTTGAAACATTGCACATCAGCTAGATCATCCTCATCCCGATCAGGATTAGGTTTCAATGCTGGTAAGGATCCTCTACTCCTGAATTGCATGTCTCGTCTAGATCTGAGAAGATCTTTCAGTTGCTCTGTAATCAGAGACAGTTCAGTTTCCACTTTTTCATTGTCAAGGTTTTCACACTCATCAGCCCATGACAATTTCAGTGGAGAGGAGGTACATGGAGTGCTTCCATCTTCAAAAGCGATAGATTTCTTTTCATTTTTTCGCTCATGATCGAAGATCTTTAGCTTAGCAACAAGGTCACTTCTTGTTATGTCTAAGCCATGAACTTCTTGGATGGCATGTTTCTTTGATTCGCACCTTGAGGGTAATGACCTCAGAATTTTATACACAATGTCCCTTTCCGGAATAGCTTTACCTAAAGTGTGACAGGCATTCACTATCTCAGACAATTTGTGGTTAAATTCTTCAAAGGTATCATCCTCAAGCATTCGAAGGTTCTCCCAGTCACACATGAGGTTTTGAAGTCTAACTTCTTTTTCTGCTGAATTCCCTTCGAACACGGTCCTTAATCTATTCCAAGCCTCTTGCGAGGTTTCACATGTGGCCACGTGATGGAAAAGATTAGGTGTTATTGCATGGATGATAACGTTAAGCCCATCACAGTTTTGCTTAGCGGCGAGAGTTTCCACGTCATCGTAAGCCACTATGTCTTTGGGGACAAATACCTCACCATGTAGAATAGTTGGTGGTGTATCTCCTTTTTCGACATAAACCCAAGTTTTGAAATCCCGGGCTTGCAAAAACGATCTCATTGCAGTCTTCCACCATAGGTAGTTTGTGCCATCAAACTTTGGTGGTACGTTACAAGATCTTATGCTTTGTTCCATAACCCACAAGCCGCGATAAACACAGACAGTTACGTATTTTATGTGTTCAACGGCTCTGATACCAATTGAAAAAGCAGGGCTACCAACTTTTCGTTTGGGCTCGTGAGTCTTATGGTCAGATCTGGACGATCTCAAAAATCAATATCCAAATCTGTATAACCTGAGTTTGGATCACAAGTGATCAGTCCGACACAAGACAAGGTCTTGGTAAATCAAATGGATGGATTGGGGACAACGATCAGGTTATTAATAATGTACTTCTTGTGTTTGCTTTAATTATATAATCAGAGAATATAATGCGGAAAGTAAAGCACACAAGACACCAGAGATTTTTTTAACGAGGAAACTATAACATGTAGAAAAACCTCGGGACCTCGTCCAGATTGAACACCGCACAGTACAAACTGTCTACAAACACAAGCCTACTATAAGACTTCGGTCTGGGATGTAGCAGAGACCAACTCAATCCCTCCAAGCGAATTGGCTACTGACGCACTCCTTACGTCTCTAGATCCCCCACAGATCATCACACACTTGATTACCCCAGCTGACGTCCTTTACAGGCCTAGGAGTTGCTTTAACCGCTGTTAAAGGCTTGTGTCAATAATTCTGGCTTTGCAACCTCAATTATCAACTGTATGTTTGAACTGTCCTCTATCAGTTTGACATACACAAAGTGACTTCCTTCGGATTGCTCCAGGTCATACGGAAATCTACTTACAAGAGGGGGCTGACAAGTAAACCGAGTAAACTATGCCCAACTTGTCTCTACCTCAGTTGTAAAAAGAATCACTTAAGAAACTTATACAAGTGGAGCTAACTAGGTATTACAACACCGAGTGCAGCCGTGCGTTGCTTCCTTTCAACCTTTACGTAACTTAACCAGTTCTTGAATAACCTTATAGCAAAAGAGAAGGACTATGGAATAGACAAGAACGTAATTAGGTTACTGAGGTTACAGGTAAATATGATAACAACCACAAAGGTACGTTATCTACATGTGCTTCCCAACTCTCAAGAGAAGTCTTTATAGTCATTAGGTAATTCCCACAGAGGAACTGCTACCTAATAGAGGATGACTATACCACAACAAGCATTCACCGAAGTGAAAAGAGTTTACGATCAATTTTACAGAGAAATCTCACGTATGCTTGATGCTTGAGGTTTTTCATCCCATAACCCTCTATTTATAGCACTCAATAAGATAGGTTGCTTAGGAATAAAGCAACTAGTTACTTGTCCCACAAGTTTAGGAAACCCTAACTTGCAAACCAAGTAAAGAGAGATTTATCTCAATTGGAATTCATTAACATTTATCTGCCAAGTGTTTTGTTAACTCAAAAACAATTCAAGATAGAAATCCAACAGAACAGAGATAATCTTTATCTTATTGACTCATTGAGATTCGTTAGATGAACCACAGAAGATATTTCGTGATAACCAAGTCCAACTAAGAGATAAAGGAGTCAGTGTTTAACCCGTGTGAAAATTCCAGAGAATATTCACCTTGGACGGTTCGCAAACCGTCCTTCTGAATTCCGGCCAGATACATCGAATCTGTGGTTCACGTACATGTACGTGTACAAATTGATGCATTGGAACTTAGGAGAAACTCCAGAGTCAATGTTCACGAACCGGTTCGTGAACCGCCATAGTTAAGAATTAGGGTTTAACTGGATCCGTTGGAAGTTCTGGGCTGGGCCAGTACTTAGACGTGTTAGATGCCCTCAGCTATAATCCACTGGACTCTTGCTCAAGAGTACTCCTTTAGATTCACCCATCCTACAAGTGATTTGCAAGCAAACCATTGCTATGGAAAGATGGTGTTGAATCTATCTATTGTATTCTTGTAACCTTAGTATTCGTAGGGCAAAAGCAATACGGAAGTTGCAAAAATACTTGATTTCACAGAAGTTTTACGTGAAGCAGCAACCAAACTTGCTACCAGTGGAGTTATGATCGAAAAAGCGGTTGACAAGATATGTAAAGGTTATAAGAAGATAGAGAACAGTAAAAGTCTTAGAAGTGTGAAGATTTTGGAAATTAATGAGGCAAAGAAATTTGAACCAAAGAGGAGGAAAATGCAAATGAGAGTTCCAAGCGTTCCAGCCAAAGAAAAATTGAAAGGAAACAAATTTGCTGAAGAGCGCATTGTTGGCAACATTTGTCAAATGAATTTAATGAACAAGAAGCAAACAATTCTCCGCGACTTTGTTTAGATTTTTAAGTTCCACAAAAGTATTAACGAAACTATGTAATGAAAATATTAACGAAACTAAGTAATGAAAGTATTAACGATCGTATGTAATGAAGTATTAACGAAAGTATGTAAGGAAAGTATGTAATGAAAGTATTAATGAAAGTATTTAATGAAAGGTTTATTTACATTTATCTTTTCGTTCATTTTAAGTTACATCGTGCAGAAATATTAAATCAACCTTAATTAACCTACTTCAAACGGGATTTTCATTGCACTAATTAATAATGACAATGTATTTTCCTATGGAAGAGGCAAACAACTATATTCTGATACGGCACCGGCCATATTCTGATACGGTATTTTCCTTTCCCATAGGAAAGGGCATTATCATTGCCTTATCGTTTTAACTCAAACAATAAACTAAATTCAAGACACATAACTATTAATGAGAAAATTCTTGAGGAGAGGTAATGTGGTTCGTACTCGAAGTCCTTTCCTTTCCATCGTTGTCATTCCTTTAAATGCCTAGCCATAATTTCATCATCGGTATCTTCCCTAAGTCGAGTTCGGATCAATCGCCCCAAGTGCATAAATTTATGGAGCTTTTCGTGTACAATCCTCCATCACGACCGTAGCGCATTTACATCTCGCGCAACTTCGGGTTGGGGAGTTTCATTGTCGAAGTCTTCTTTGACCTAATTCCACAATAGTTACTCATTCACCCCAATATGAATACGCTTTATCTCCTCCGGGGTTGGATAGTACGATATTAGATTTCTACAAACACATAAATCTTCACCCAACGTAAATGGAGCACAACTCTATTTCTATTCTGTTAAGCAAGGGGGAGATAAGGGTTTTTGAGATGGAGAGTACTCATAATAGTATTCATCAGTTATTTTATCATTCATGTGCCGATAACGTCTGCGAGTGGGTTGGGAAGATGCTCTAGGAATACCTAGTAAAACGAAGTTTGGCGTGCCAGGAGGGGAATCCGATGACTGAGTGGCATGTCACTTTTGAAACTTAGATGAAGAAGAGAAGCCGTAGAAGATGAAGTTGTAACATGTCTTTTTGGAGAATTTGACATTGTGAAAGAAATATGGGCAATTTTCTAAAATGGCCACAAAAAATATGCCTAATTACCAAAGTGGCTGTTTTTTTAAACAGTTTTATAAAATGGCCGATATTGACTTTTTTCGTCCCGTTTTTTTCAAAAAACGGGTAATGGAAGTTCACCCACTAGATGGAAGTTAACCCACATGGAAAAAGACATATTACCCCTCACTCGGTTAGATCAGTGAGTTAAACCAAAGAATCACTCAGATCCAACTCAGTGACTCAGTGAGTTAAACCAATGAACACAACTGAGTTAACTGGTGAGTCAACTCAATTGAATCAACAATGTTTGGTCTATACCCTGCATTTTCCCATTCATGTAGTGGGAATGGGCAGAAGAAGCATTCACAAAAGCATACATGGGAATGGACAGATAGATAAGTGTTTTGTAAGCATTCACAGAAGCATTCACAACTAAATGCAGGTCCTATCTAGCTCTAATGATCAAAAGTTAAGTGGTAGGAGACTTGCTTATCGAAATAAATGTGATAGGAAATAATTGTTTAAAAGAAGCAGCACACTACAGTATCATAAGCTCTTATTCCCTCTTTAACATTATGTAAGGGAAATGGACGTGACATTCTTGTGCTACATATGAACCATACAATGACCAACAGCGAGAAACAAATGAAACGAAAATGATCAATTTCTCTATTTACGTATTCACCACCTAACAATTTCACTTTGAAATCCAAAGTGTTGAGACAAGCAAAATATACCGTCACGGAAATCCTCTTCTAACATTAAAATTCTCAATTGCAAGTATTATCACTGCTTACAAAGCGAAATAAGAGCGTCAATGAGAAACGTTGTGGGTTGCTCAGATTTCTCGTTTACATTCATATTTTGATTTGTACGGTGTGATTTTGCGACTGTTGAGTGTCACTGTTTCAGCATCAGCTTGCTTTCAGGATGATAAGCTTGAGAGGGAGCACGTTAACCCCGTCATATGCAAGTGGCGAAACATCCCTACACCATGAAATCAAAACAGCGAATTAAAAGATGTAAACGAAGCTGTACATATCGAAGCAAGATGTGACATTTCACAATCAAGAATTTCGCATCTTAAAATCCTAAAATCCATTCATTCAGAATCATTGAACCCTTGAACTTCACAAGGACTTGAGAGTAGCACTCAACGATACTAATAAAACACATTTCACCCACAAATATACAAATTCAACCATCAACTAAACAAATTAAACCCTTAATTAACATATTAAACCTCCAAACCCCTGAATTGTTCAATTTTTAAAAAGGGGGAAAAAAGATAAACCCTAGAAATTTCAAAAAGGGGAAAAACAATTATGCCCTAAAATTGAATCACGAATTCTAAACATGGGTTTTCAGATGCAACGAAAATAAACAAGAAATCTTACTTGGTTTTCTCCATTAATGTCTTGTAATACGAACGCACACCATTCAGATTCACCAACAACGGAAAAAAAAAACAGTTCTGATGATTTCTCGATATATTGTACGTCTGATTCTTCTTCTTCCTCTTCAACTCCGTGAAAAATCCCTCCATGAAACCCTAAACCTAGCAGCAGCAGAGAAAGAACGAAGAAAAGAGAAGAAAGAAGAAGAAAGAAGAAGACGAAAATGAAAATGAAGTTTTCGTTAAGTCATTTGTGTTTTAGGGGTAATGCACACGAGTTAGTTAGCACATGTGTTTAATAGATCTATCACCGTCTATTAAATGAGTGGTAGATTTGTCTCAAGGATATAGATGCAATTTGCATAGGGAATCTTGACTAAATCAACGGGTTTGACTTGGAATGTGGGCCCGGACGGAAAACTTAACGGAATGGCCATTTTATAAAACTGTTTAAAAAAACGGCCGACATATTAATTAGGCATATTTTTTGTGGCCATTTTAGAAATTTGCCCAAGAAATATCGACGTTTAAATTACGTGGGTCAAAATTCCGTCGTTACTTGGGTCAATAAATTCTTTATAAAAAAATTATTAGTCTTCATCAGATGATTCCGGAGGATCGTGAGGAGAATTTTCTGGGTTGAATTGGAAAAATCTATCATTTAGAAATTGGTAGCTCTCATCAAGTGTAAATGGTTTCCTTTATCTTCCAATCAGAACATAAGACATTTGGGATCATCTAAATACTTCCAATTATGATATGTTCTATAAGAAAATAATTCATTAAAGATCAGCAAATTCATTAAAAATGAAAACCCTTTTCATTAAAAAAATTCTTTACAAGAGTGTAAGATACATACGATGAAAAATTGTATGTTCATTTATGTTTTGTGTGAAAAATTTGTTTCTTGAGAAACCTATCTATTTCACCTTATTCTGAAAACCTATTTTTTACCTTGTATTGTACTTTCAACATTGAAAATGGGTTATAAAATCGGTTAATGTATTTTCTTACGATTATTTTTTCACCTGTATTATGTGTGACAAATTGGTTATTCAAGTGAAAATTTCTTTTTCACCTTTTACTTAGTGAAAAAAATGCATTTTTCACAACATCCATACACACAGTTAATCGACCATTAATTCCCTTGAGAAAAATCGTTTTTTAGCCGAATTTTTGGTGAAGAACAAAGGGTAAAAGGAGATGTTTTAGGGGTCAAAGAAGTTATGTTAGGGAGCTTTTTTAGGAATTAGTATGAATTATCATAATTGTTATTTTTTGTTTTTAAAAGAAAAGGTATTAATTTGTTAGGTTAAATAAGTAATTATGGGTTTTACAGATATGAAATATTAATGATGGGTTTTTGATACTCAAAAAAAAAAAAATGAAGCTAGAAAAAAATTCCCCATATATAACTGAGAACCTTCCATTGAATTTAATTATTATCAATCCAAAAATCTTCATGTATAATCATGATCTGCTTGGCATACTGCAGAGGTTAACGATTCATAAAGTGTAGATATACTGTTTGGTGGATGGTTTTGATTGATTATGCATGATGGGTCTAGAATTTTAGATTCATATATAACTTGAATGGTGATAAACAACTCCATTTGATCTTTTAATGATCGTCATTATATAAACTAGTATAGACGCAGGCGCGATGCGTCTGCCGTTTCATTCAAATAAAATGGAATTTCTCATTCAATAATTTTCCAATCGAACTTTTTATTCAATGATTTTTCCATTCCAAATAAAATCAAATTTTCCATTCAATAATTTTTCAAAAAAAAATTATTCATTTACACCAAAAATGTGTTTTTTTATGCTTTCTTTTTACATGATATATATGATATACTATAGGGAGGTAAACCTCCATTAGAGAGGCTGCTAAATAAGTCACAGCAGATGTCTCTTTATGATTTTCATAGATACCTTGTTGAATATGCGATAGTTTTTTTTTTTTTTTGAGCAAAGGAAAGATCAGCTTTTTTTTTTTAATATGCGATAGTCATTCTATCCGCTTTTATTTTTGTTTCGTCGTCTCAAGTCAACATCCCAAAATCTGTGCAGCTATGTCTTTACCATTTTACCCCGAACATTTTCGAAATAACGCGTTTTACCTTTTTTAGATTTAAAAAGGAAGGTTATTTTCGTAACTTAGGGTGTCTCCTACCAAAAAAGGGGCTTTTTTTATTATAGTGAGATGAGATATTTATAGAAACCATATGAAAAATTGAATACAGATGAGTTCATGATCCGAGATTTCCAATGATGATCAATTGTGTTTTTCAATTAGTTCTCTATGCAATTGATAAAACCAAATGAAAATGCATTATCCATGAATTAGATCTTCTGCAATTGTGTTTTGATTAGGGCTGCAATTCTGAAGATTTATGGCAATAATATTTTAAAACAAGGACAGCAAAAATATAGGAAAAGATGACGGATATTTTATTTTAGTTAACATTCTCAAGTATGTGCATGACCAAACAAAACCTAAAACTACATTGTATGCCATGTCATCACAAATGTAAACCATCGGATATATTGAATCTTACCATTAGTAAATTTTGTCAAAAAGGTTTGTCAAAAGCTTTTGTTTGCTGATCCTGTTCTTTATAGTGAATCGTTTATTAGTACCATAACTAATTGGGCCGACCGACCGGAGGGCCCGAAAGGAGGGAGGACCTTTATAGGATACTTAGATGTTTTTTGTCAGTCACACTTTCATGGTTCTAAAATTGATTTTTTGGAAGAAAACTAAATTGATCAAAATTGATCAAATCTAAATCGTTTTTCTTCAATTTTTTTGCAATAGAGAGTTATTAGTCACTAAATCTGTCTGAAATTGAAGTCAATTTCGTGGAATTTCAACTACGATCGAAGAATCTAGAGATTAAAATTTCAATAAAAAAAAAGATTTTTAAAAAACATCAAATTTTCGATTTTGATCAATTTTTGATGGTTTTAATTGAAATTTCTTTCACTAAATTGTTAATTGTAATTGAAATGGATTGAAAGAAATTTCGAATATTTTGATCAAAAATCGAAATTTTAATCATCGGTCGGCCCCTCCACCGTGTAAACGGTTATCTAGTTTATGAATACAAGTAGGAGTATTTATTGAACGCAAACGTTGAATGAGGCATGTATGTACAAATTAAGACTACCTCATTAATGGTTAATTTAGACATAAATGATGCGTGAACACTATTTTGTTATAGTATTGCGATTCAGTGTATATATATGCATGATATTTTTGTAACATTCGTGAATTATTAATTTCGCTCATCGCTCGTTAAAATCCAAATTGATATCTAAATAATGGTTTGTTAGAAAATTATTATTCAAAATTATTAGAAAATTTCTTTTAGTGTCATCAATAATCTCTCTTTTCATCATTAATCTCTTTTTTTTTTTTGGAACTGCCAAAACAAAACTAACTGATCTCTTTTTTTCGTTTTGTGTAAAAATAAGATTTTAAAATGATCTCCGGGCCTTCAACTGCGGAAGAGTAGAGGATAAGAATGCAAGACTATGGGAGCTTTGGCAGCAGTCAAATGACACCAACTACAGAAGAAAAGAGACTGCAACATTCAGGTGCAGGACAAAAAAATTGTGAAGAAACTAAAATTGAAGTGGAGGTCCCCATAAAAGCTTGCAAACAACTCTCACATAGATGAAAAATGTGGATTTGTGGCCACAAGTACAACTTATTATCGACTCTTATGTCTCTTTTAACTGCATTGAGGAGACTAGGAGATTATTTGCTGATTATGTAACCTCTATTAACTCTGGCAATGCTCAGGCGACAAACCTGAACACTTAAGCCTTATCTATGTAACATTTTCCAAGAAAAAAAAATTAAAATGATCTGCTAAACAAAATGATTCTTATTTTTTATTTTCGAAAACTTGACTATTACTAAAATAAAACTAATTAATGATACGAAATAATGAGCAAATCTTTCATATATATGATGCTTGGACTTGGTTATAAGGAGAATAAATTAGTTAACTACCATTTATTTTATTTGATTTTTCAAACCAATATGAATCATTTATAACGTATTTGAAAGTTTCTAATCAATGTCCACCAAATTTCCAAATGTAATTGTTGAAAATACCAAACAACACACCCAAGTAACAAAAATACAAGCAAAGGAAGACAATATGGATAATATTCAATCTCTTATTGATGTAAATGGTTTCGGATCCCCCCTCTAAGGGTAGAGGGTCTCATATTTATAGGGATCACTGAGGACATACCCCTCAGTGATCCAGTGTTACCTGGATGGTTGATAGCGTATCCAGCTATGTCGGTTTACACTCTTTTCCTCCGCTATGCGAAGGGTACTATGGTCCGACTATGTCGGTTACATTATGTTAGGGAGCGGAAGCTATTCTCTCCGCTTATCGCCTATTACACTGATCGGGTGCGGGATTATACAAGGTCCTCCGTGTCCCTGTACTGTAATGCTAACTAAGAAACTATACTTCTCCTAGTGTGCGCCGCTAGTGTGGCGTTTAGGGTACATATGAAATATGACACCCACAATCTGCCCTTTTTTTTTATGAACCTCGGGATGACGGACTGCTAAGGAAATACTTATCTTCTGATGCTTCTACGGATGATTCTGACTTGCGCTGGTGGCGATTCGTTCCTTAGTCGATTGTTGCGGATGATTCTGACTTGCGCTGGCGGCGATTCGTTCCTTAGTCGGTTGCTGCGGATGATTCTGACTTGCGCTGGTGTAGCTGCGGCCCTTTCTTCTTCTCTGCTGATGTACATCGCTGGTGTGGCTGCTGCTGACGGTACGCTACAATGTTTTTCATTTCTCGAGGTATCCCTATAAATGCTTCTGAGCTTCTCATTTTCTTCTGAGATGTTTCATTGTTGTGTCTTTTGGTAGGTTTTTCTTTTGTTAGCATGGCTATGCCTTTTCCCTCATTTTTTTCTTTTTCAATCTTAAACAAACTTTTAACTTTTGTTTCTATTGGCTACATTAGGTGGGGTGATTAAGTATGAACTTCATTCTTGGAGAAAAGATACTTGAAATCTATTGGTGATGTTGTTGATGGTGTTCCTGTTGGCATTGCTTCTACTGTAGATACCGGGCTGAGGTTATCTTCTTCGCCTTCTTCATCGAATCCGGCTCCTGCTCCTGCTCCTGTTTCTGTTTATGCTTCTTCCTTGCCTGCTTCCGGGTATTCCTCTATTTGCTCCGAAAGGGTGAAAGTTATCTCCGAGCTTCGGAACTCTGTCGCTGCTCTAGATCGTGCTTGCCATCGAGAGGAAAATGCTCATCGCCGTTGCAAGGTTGCTTCTTGCTATTGCCGATGTGTATCGGGAGACTGCGATAAATGATCTGGCTGGGAATAGTTCCATATCTTTGGCTTGGGCTGGTGCTCGTGATGAAGAATTATGGCGTAGGGTGTCTTCTCGTTTGGCTGCTGCTGAGAGGGTTGATTTTCTGACTCGACTTATTCGTCGTATGAACGTTTGCTGCATCTCCATTGATTATATCTGTAAAAGAAAAAGAAAAGGACTGCAATATGCAATATTCTAAGCTTTCAGAGGAATTAACTCACCTTTTTTTATTATTTCTTCTCCGCATTGGGCAGACCTTTACGTCACTTATTATCCCATCCAAATCAGGCAGACATAATCGTCACTTATTATCTTGCCTCTTTATTTCTAAGTAGGCACTACTCATTAACAAATTACGGTAGTCGGTCTTATGACCTTTTTATCCACTTAGTGGTTGGTATTTATCTTGATCCGTCCACACCCGGAGGGGTATCCCTCTCTTCCATTGTGACTTTCAGAAGACAGTCGGAATATATAATCATTTTTTCCACACGGTCGTTGGCTTATTGATCTGGTTTATATTGTGAAAAAACGAGGGTACCGAGTACACCACCAATCTTTTATTTTAGTCTACCTATAAGTCAAATCTTGAATGGTTCCTGTAATCAAGAACTCAAGAACAAGATCTCTTTCGTAACTGGTTGATTCTGTTAGGGCATTGTCCGGTCAAACCCACTAGCGTTGATATGTCAAGCTAGTTGTCAGTTTTAGGTGTCAAAACTCAATTCTTGATTTAGCCTACTAGAGTTTAGATTTCAGAATTGGGATATAGACAAAGTAGTAGAGACCTTGAAGACGAAGACTGTGAAGACAAAGAAGACATTAATTATTCTTCATCGACAAAAGGTTAGTAGGAGTTATGACTTTATGGATATTCTTCTATTTCTACTTCATCTATTCTTTCGAAATATAGTCGACTACTTTAGTAGTGATAATAGCGATTGAGATCGTATTCTTGTGTAACGTGGCCTTGTGTCATGACCAGTGTTTGATCCCACAAATACTGTGAGTACAAGATTGAATGAGACAGATTCGGTGCCATGTGTCCATTGCAATGGTTTGCTTGCAAACTGTTAGTTGGATATGGATGAATCTAAAGGAGTACTCTTGAGCAAAGAGTCCATGGATCACAGCTGAGGACGTTCTCACGTCTAAGTTCTGGCTCAGCCCAGTACTTCCAGCGGAATCCAGATTTGACGAAATTGGACAGGCGCACGGTTCACGAACCGGTTTGCGTACCAGAAACTTGGAAATTCTTCTGAGTTCGAGATGGCTATTTTATTCGCGTACCAGTACGTGAACCTGACGGTAGTCATCTTGCTGGTGTCGGATTTAGTGAAGATTCTCTTAGAATTTCACTCTGAGTCAAATTCCAAACTCCTTTATCTCTTAGATGGACTTGTGTAAAACATAAACTCTTTTGTGTTCCATCTAACGATCCTCAATGAGTCAATAAGATAAGATTATCTCTGGTCTGTTGGATTTCTATCTTGAAGTGTTTTTGAGCTAACAAAACACTTGGCAGATAATGATAAAAAGAATTCCAATTGAGATTAATCTCTATTACTTGGTTGTCAAGTTTAGGGTTTCCCTAACTTGTGGGACAAGTAATTGATTGCTTTATTCCAAAACAACCTATCTTATTGAGTGTTATAAATAGATATGTCTACGGAAAAATACCGCAAGCATCAAGCATACGTGAAGGTCCTTAGGGAAGGTAGCGTAAACTCTTTTCACTTCGGTGAATGCTTGTTGTGGTATAGTCATCCTCTATAGGTTGCAGCTCCTCTGGGAACTCCCTACGACTATAAAGACTTCTCTTGAGAGTTGGTAAGCACAGGTAGGAGATTGAAACCATCTTTGGTTGAAATCGGATTAACCTGTAACCTTGGTAACCTGATCACGTTCTTGTCTATTCTAAAGTCCGTCTCTTCTGATATACGGCTATTCAAGAACTGATACGTTACTCAACAAGGTTGGAAAGGTAGCAACGCACGGCTGCACTCGGTGTTGTAAGACCTAGTTAGCTCCAGTTATACAAGTTTCTTAAGTGATTCTTCGTGTATAACTGAGGTAGATACGAATTGGGCATTGCTTACTTGGTTTGCGTGTCAGCCCCGATTTGTGAAGTAGATTTCCATATGACCTGGATTTAACAATCCGAAGGAAGTCATCTTGTGTGTGGTAAACTGATAGAGGACAGTTACACCATACGTCAACAATTAGGTTGCAAAACCAGTATTGCTGACACAAGCCTTTGGCATCGGTCAAAGCAACTCCTAGGCCTGTAAAGGACGTCAGCTGGGGGAATCAAGTGCGTGACGATCTGTGGGGGGTCTAGAGACGTAAGGAAGGCGACAATAGCCAATTCGCTTGGAGGGCTTGAGTTGGTCTCTGCTGCATCCCAGACCGAAGTCTTATAGTAGGCTAGTGTTTGTAGTCAGTTTGTACTGGGCGGTGTTCAATCTGGACGAGGTCACGAGGTTTTTCTGCAAGGCAGTTTCCTCGTTAAAAAAACGTTCTGGTGTCTTGTGTGCTTTTACTTTCCGCATTATATCTCTGATAGTATAATTAAAGCACCAAGTAGTACGTTATTGCCTAACTGTAGAGTTGACTCCAAAGTACTCTTTGTCGAGGTTTAACAACTCCAGTTATAGTTTTGGATATTGATTTTTGAGATCGTCCAGACCTAAACCATAAGACTCACGAGCCAAAATGAAAAGTTGGTAGTATTTCGGTACCCCTCCTTTTTCAGTTGGTATCAGAGCAGGTGAACACATTAAAGACGTAACTGTCTGTGTTTATCTAGGCTTGTGAGTCATGGACCAAAGCTTAAATGCTTGTAACGTACCACCACACTTGAATGTAACATCCGTATCTGAAAGAGAAATCTTGACAAATACGTCTGATGTGTGGACCGATTTTATTAATTCTCTATGTATTGAAAAACAGAGATTAATTAGAAAAGTCGAAGGACTTTATATCGGGTTAAACATTCAAAGTGAGAAAATTTATGATTTATCTGAAAAAAGAGAAAATGCTCAGTAATAAACTAGATACAGTTTTCCGTGAGAAACAGACTATTAACCCCAGTCTATCCGGATTAAGTCTAACGACTAAAGGGATTCAAGACCCTTATACTGAATCTAGTCTGAAGCATGACTCAAGGGACAAATATGGAATCGGGTTCAAACTCCCTTATTCAGAAAACATGAATGTTGAACACCCATGCACCTTCTGTGGTTTGAAAGGTCACTTCCAATATTTATGCAGCTCATTCAGGTTAAAACTCCAGGAACTGAAAGCTTTGCATAAAAATGCTCAGAAACTCTTCGTTGAGTTGAGAAAGCATGTGAGAAATCAAGAAACATCTCCTACTCGTGAATGTGCCTTAGGAGCTGTAGCTCTCAAGTCTACATCCCCTTTTCAATGGTTCCTTGATAGTGGATGTAGTAGGCATATGACAGGAGATTTATCTTGGTTTGTGAACGTTTATGATTACGAAGGTGGTCCCGTAACCTTTGGAGATGGAAGTTGTTGCTTTATCAGCAAGCGCGGAACTATCAAACTTTTCCAGGTATTCCCGAGATCCATGATGTTGTCTATGTTGAAGGCATGACAGCAAATCTTCTCTACATTAGTCAAATATGCGACAAAGGCCACAAGGTTGTTTTCGAGGCAAAAAATGGCGCCATTGAAGATAAATCTGGCAATACCATTTTCTGTGGTATTCGTGGGTCGAACAATTGTTATCTACTTGATATCAAGTCCGATCTTTGTTGCAATCTGACTAAGGATGAATCTACCCATCTTTGGCATGAACGATTTGGTCATATCAATTATCGTTTATTGGGGAAGCTGATTAACAAGGAACTTGTTAGAGGTGTCCCCAAGGTACAAGCCAATGTAGAGGGTATATGTGGTGCCTGTCAAAAGGGTAAACAACTAAGAGTTCCACATAAAGTGTCTACCAGTATAGCAACCAAAGCTCCACTTGAATTAATTCATATGGATCTTTTTGGTCTTATCCAACAAGTCTCTGTTGGTGGGAATAAATATGCTCTGGTAATGGTCGATGACTACACTAGATTCACCTGGGTAGCATTTCTCAAGCACAAGAATGATACCCTAGAAGAGTTCAAGATAATTGTGAATAGAATCCAGAATGAGCAAGGTCGCACTGTTGAGAAAATCAGAAGCGATCGTGGCACATAATTCAAAGATACTAAGGTATTCGAGTTCTGTGACTCACTGGGTATAATTCAACAATATTCAGCACCTATCATACCTCAGGCTAATGGCGTGGCTGAAAGAAAGAATAGAAATATTCAAGAAATGGCTCGGGTTATGCTTCATAACAGAGATTTACCCTTAAAATTTTGGGGTGAAGCAGTGTTCACAGCATGCTATCTTATTAATCGTGTATATCTAAGGTCTTTCACCTTAAATACACCGTATGAGCTATGGTACGGTAAGAAACCCAACTTGGGTTATCTCCGTGTCTTTGGAAGCAGATGTTATATCCTTAAAGACAGAGAACAAAGAGGAAAGTTTGACTCAAAAAGCGATGAGGGAATTTTCCTAGGATATGCATCTGACAGTCGAGGGTTTCGAGTTTTTAACACAAGAACTCAAGTTATGATGGAATCAGCCAACGTTATCATTGATGACATAATTGGTTTTCGTCAGAATAACAGAGCCCCAGCAGAACTACCGCCGATTGAAACAGTAGAAAAAGAGCCTACGGTTCCCGAACCGGTCGCTACTGAAGTAGTTCTGACTGTGATCGATACAGAGACAGACCACAATAAAGACGATGATGTAGAGGTTGAAGTTGAGCCAACTGCTCCTGAAACACCTCTATGGGTCCGTCGTAGTCATGTACCTGATGACATCATTGGAGAAACATTCACTACAAAAGTGATGACTAGGAAGCAAGCACAAAATATCTGTCATTATGCTTGCTACCTGTCTAATGTTGAACCAAGGAATGTCGACGAAGCACTACAAGACTCGGCGTGGATTAATGCTATGCAAGAGGAACTTAGTGAGTTCGAACGACAAAATGTTTGGACACTTGTTGATCGGCCACCAAACATTAATGTCGTAGGTACAAAATGGATCTTCAAAAACAAGTCTGACGAGTTTGGCACTGTTGTAAGAAACAAAGCTAGACTTGTAGCTCAAGGATTCTCTCAAATTGAAGGGATTGACTTTGATGAGACTTTTGCTCCTGTAGCAAGACTTGAATCCATAAGACTCTTACTTGCTCATGCATGTCATCTAAAGATAAAGCTTTATCAGATGGATATCAAGTCAGCATTTCTCAATGGTGATTTGAAGGAAGAAGTCTTTGTTGCTCAACCGAAAGGTTTTGAGAACCCAACTCATCCAAACAAAGTGTATCGGCTAAACAAAGCACTTTATGGATTAAAACAGGCTCCTCGAGCTTGGTTTGAGAGGTTGATAGCCTCCTTGTTGGGATAAGGATTTGTCAGGGGAGGTGCCGATAAAACCCTGTTCATAAAATGGTATGGTAAAGATAGTGTGATTGCTCAAATCTATTTTGATGACATAATTTTTGGCTCCACTTCCAAAAAACTTACCAAGGAATTTCAAAGCTCATTGAGTAAAGAATTCCAAATGAGTAATGTAGGTGAACTAAAATTCTTTTTGGGAATACAAGTTCAACAACACGAAAGTGGAATCTACACATCTCAGCAGCAATATGCCAAGGATATGGTTGAAAAATTTGGTTTGACTGGTGCATCACCAAAACCAACACCTATGGCAACTACTGATAAAATCAGTAAAGATCTGCAAAGTGAAAAGGTCGATCAGAAACTTTACAGATCTATGATTGGAAGCCTTTTGTACCTAACAACAACAAGACCCGATATTGCTTATAGTGTTGGGTGTTGTGCGAGATATCAAGCTGATCCCCGAGTATCACATCTCAATGCTGTTAAAAGGATTCTACGATATGTTAAAGGGACAGTAGATTTTGGCCTTACGTACACCTTTGACACCAATACCAATCTTGCAGCATATTCAGATGTTGATTGGGCTGGTAATATAGATGACTGAAAAAGCACTTCGGGAGGTTGCTTTTTCGTTGGGTTGAATCTTGTAGCATGGCACAGCAAGAAACAAAACTCACAGTCATTATCTACATGCGAAGCAGAATACATAGCAGCTGGCTCTTGCTGCACTCAGCTCCTATGGATGAAACAGATGCTCGCAGACTACGGTATCAAGGTGGGAACTATGAATATCTACTGTGATAATACTAGTGCTATACGCATTACTGAAAATTCGGTGGAACATTCTTGGACCAAACACATTGATATCCGATATCACTTCATAAGAAATCTCTATGAAGATAAGATTGTTACACTTGAACATGTGTCATCAGAACGACAACTTGTTGATATACTCACAAAACCATTAGATACACGAACGTTTCAACACCTTCGACAATCTATTGGTGTCGTTCTTGTTCATTAGAAACAAGAGTATCTAGTTTGTTAGGCAGAGGCAAACTAGATTAACACTTTCTTTTTACAAGGAAGTAAATATCTGCATATGTCTTTACTTGTAAAGACATCAGTTGTTCTTTATTTAATAACACCACACGGGGGAGAGTTCTTTACTGAACTTGCGCTTAATAACAAATCTTTTTGGGGAGCGTGGATGTGGAATATTGGGAGAAAGTGTATCTTTATTTCTCCATAAGGTGAGAACTCAGGAATCTTTTTGTTCAGATTACCTAAGTATACCATATTTACACTTGATATGCGAGTACTTGGCTTCACCTGTTATCACAAGGT
>JAJJMA010304799.1:3231-18034 GCA_023529015.1 Papaver nudicaule | reverse complement strand
TGTGACTACGATGATTGGGTCATCGAAAGTAATAATTGGGCGAAGTATTGTTCAATTCTTGTTGCCAGCGACACAAGGTTTAAAGTCACAGAAGCTCTATAAGCACCTAGAGCTAACTATACCCTGTGAGTTTCAAGGATATCCATTCAACTGGCTATCTTTTGGAAATTCACTGTGAAAATGGAACCTTATGTTACCTCTAGTGATTGCGGAAGGAAGCGCATTTTAGATAAACTAATGAGTCACTCTAGTGGATTGTACATCACCACTATTAATTAGGATTATTTAATCATGTGTTGTTACCAACGACGGATTTTTGGCTAGTGACTTATACAAGCTTTGGAACAACTGGATAGGGCATCCGGTTCGGCATTGGATGATCGTGTTTTAAAGAACTCACACCGACATCCATTCTTTCGAATGAGAAAGAAAATGGGACAAAAGATTGTTACGACGAAGAGTAACAATGTGCTTTTTAAAGTAACTGAAGCATTAAATTTGCCTTCTAAAGGAACTGAAGTGCAACTTTTGCCTTCAAAAGTAAGTGAAGTGCAACCTTCGCCTTCTAAAGTATTTAAAGCGCCCCCTCTTATCCCATTCTTCTTTTTTGCCTTGTTGAAGGCACATTAGTGACGCAAAGCTTGCGCTTTAGAAAAGACAGGATCAAGACCATCTTATGCTAAAGAAAATATTCCATTTTCACGAAAAATACAAGTTGATATTGTGGACCTGTACATCCAGAATGCGGACCATTCAACTAATTTATGGTTTTGGGTGATGCTTCGACCCGTTGGTCACACTTGCATTGTTGTCCACAATAAATGTTGTTTTTGCAAAGCTCCCAACACAAGTGATATGTCTAAGGTCTCACCACCCTGATCATACGATCAAGTTTATTGGACTTGATAATGCTTGAGAATCTACATCTAAAGGAATTGATGATTTTTTTTTGTATGTCTAAAGGAATTGACATAGAGCTTCATGTACCCCATATACACTCTCGAATTGATCTCGCATAAGCTAACATCAAAAGGTTACAGATGATATCTAAGGCACTGGTTATGCGTTCCAACCTGCCTATTACTGCTTGGGGTACGCAATATTGCATGCAACTTTACTTATTCGCTTTAGACCCACTGATAGCCAACCATAATATACGTACCAGTTGGTAACTGGTTATAAGCCTGATTCACATTTACGCATTTTTTGTTGTGCCGTACATGTGCCTATTACGCCTCCACGGCGTACTAAGGTGGGTCCACATAGAAGATTAAGTATTTATGTTGGATACGAATCCCCAACAAATATCCGCTACAAAGAACCTTTGACAGGCGATCTCTTTACCGCTAGAATTGCGGATAGTCACTTTGATGAGACAACCTTCCCGTCGTTACGGGGAGGTAAGGGAAAGTATTTCCTAAGGGAACGACAGGAATTGTCGTGGTGTGTTTCCCACGATGTCTCATCTTGATCCCCGCACTTCGCAATGTGAATGTGATGTGAAAAACAATTTTCGATATTCAGGATATACACTGATATCGCTAAAGTGACGAGATCAAACATACCAACTGAAAGCGTGCCTGCAAGGTTAGATATCCTTAAATAAGGATGCACACCATAAACTAAGGTGTTTCAACTATACTCTGTGGAAGTATGGTTGAGGCCGTGGCTCCATAAAGGAAGTTGGAGAGACCACCAGGTTCGATTGATGCTCACCTAGAAAGGAAGTAGGTGAGTAAGGCACAATATAATTATTTATATCATCTGAGATCATCTCATAGAATTGTCTCTAAACATGTCCATGAGGACGCTCCAAAGTTTTAAATGATTCCAGAGAGCAATGAAATCCTAATGGATTATGAGAATGCACATGAGTCAATGGAAGGATCATGCTTGCATAGTGATGATATAATTCAGTTGCTCTAGAAGTAGAGCACGATGAGATCGAACCATGCTCTATATTGTTTAGATTTAAACAAAGAGCATATTTGGCCTACGCAATCCAGGTAGAACTTAGTTCTTTGACAAATATACAGTTATTTGGTGCGGTAGTGCTAACCGACCAAGTGTAAAGCCTGTGGGACATACATGGTTATTTGTCACAAAGCGTAGTGAGAATAATGAAGTCTTAAAGTATAAAGACTCTCCTTGTGGCGCGAGGTTTCTCACAAACCCCTGGATCGCTTATTTCCTTGTAGCAAACATCATGATGTTTTGCTAATTAAGATTAGCTTGGCAGTTTCAAAAGGATTTGAAATGCAACTTACGAATGTGGTTACATAATATCTCTATGGGGATCTTGATACAGAGATATTCATGAAAGTGTCAGACGGACTTTCATTGCCCAAATCAAGTAACTCTAAACCACGGAGTGCGTTTGCAATTAAGTTGAACGCTCACTTTACGGATTAAAATAATCCGAACGGATGTGGTATACCCGTGTAAGTGATCATTTGATTGGGAAGGGATATACAAATAACAAATTGTTCCCTAGCGTGCTCTTAGAGAAAACGAGTTCCGGATTTACAATTGTAGATGTATATGTCGACGATATGAACATAGTAGGCACTCTTGACGAAGTAAGAGAAACCGCAGCTATTTGAAATTCGAAATTGAGATGAAAGATCTTGGGAAAACTCGGATGTGTCTAGGACTTGAACTAGAACATCGAGATTGTGGAATATACTCCACCAGTCATATGTCCATAAGATATTCAGGCAATTTAATATGGACAAAATGCACCCGGCTAGCACTCCCATGATTGGTCGAACTTTAGATACATCTCGTCCAAAGAAAGGTAACGGAGATGTGTTGGGAGACGAATATCCCCACCTAAGTCAATAGGCGCATTATTGTACTTAGCACAGTGTACTCGGCCATGTATCTCGTTCTCAGTGAACTTGTTAGCTAGATGTAGCTCAGCGCCAACGCAACGTCATTAGAATGGTATCAAGAGTATCTTTAGATACTTAAAAGAAAACCATTGACAAGGGTTTGTTTATCCCTATGAGGATGGACGGAGAATCGCTAATGTAATTGCATCTCCTTACACTGAAAGCCAAATAGTGTTTGGTTTGTTTTGCTGATGTTGGGTACCTCTCAGACCCACATGACGGTCGATCCCAAACTGGTTACGTTTTCCCTGTTGAGAATACATGAACATCACGGAGATCGACCAAGCAAACCCTAATGGCTACCTTCACGAATCACTTTGAAATCATTGCCCTACATGAGGCGGTTCGTAAGTGTATATGATTAAGGTTTATCATTACAAATATTCGAGGTACGTGTGGTTTGAGTTCTACCACCGAAGAGCCAAATTGCATTTGACGAAGATAATGCAGCTTGCATCGAATAGATGAAGCAAGGGTTAAGGGTGATGATACAAAGCTTATATCACCAAAGTTTTGCTATAATCAGAAACAACAGTGTCTTCTAAACATTCAAGTCAGCTAAGTAAAGTCTGATAAAAATGTGGCAGACTTATTCAAAGAGTCATTGCCTAAGTCCACATTTGGAAAACATGCTAGGAACATAGGACTAAAGAAACTGTCTAAACTCTGCATGTGAACGATATAAGACAAAATGAGTTGTCAGAAGTATCGTATTTGCATTACTGCATAAGACTAAAGGAATTGTCTAACTGCATAGGACTAAAGTAATTGTCCAAATGCACAGGACTAAAGGAATTGTCCTACCCCATGATTGCACGCGCAGAAGACTAAAGGAAGTGTCAGACTCCATAGGACTAAAGGAAGTGTCCGACCGTATAACAAAAAAGAAATTGTCCTAACTCCCATGACTGTATTGGACTAAAGAAATCGTCCTATGTCAGGTGGAGCATCTTATGGTATGTTGTACTCTTTTTCCCTTATCCGAGGTTACTTTTTCCCACAGGGTTTTGTTACTCGGATAGGTTTTTAATGAGACAACAATAATACCGGAAATGCAATCCGGGGGAGATGTCAACATCAGGGGGGGCATCCAATGATGATATATTGACATCAAGGTGTGTTGAACTCTTTTCCTTCACCGAGGTTATTTTTTCCCACTGGGTTTTGTTACTCGGCAAGGTTTTTAATGAGACAACAGTAGCACCGTAAATATCACTTCTCGGTTGAGGTTGTTCTACTTCTTTCAAGTGTTCGGGTTTTTATGCCAAGTGTTTTTCCCGACACGACTCTACAGAGGAGAAAATTTGTGACCATCTACACCAGTTCTGGAGCTCAAGTGTTACGTCTTTTTCCTTCGGCCAGTTTTTGCATCAGGATTTTTCTGGCAAGGTTTTGATTATGTAATGAGTTTGTAATGGTGGTCACCCAAGGGGGAGTGTTGTAATAATGATGGTTGACCACTCCAAGTGGCTAAGTGCATGTGCACTTCTCTTGTGGACTAAACAGATGTAATGGTTTCTCTTTACTAGGAAACACATGTCATACCATTTGCATGTCCCCTCATGTATATAAAGAGTAGAGCACTAATGAGAATAACATCAGATTTCTCTTCTCCTTCTTCTTTATATGTTTTCCTCTTCTTTATGCTTTAATTGTTTTGTCTCCACTTTACACAAAACACAATAAACTTCATCAATTTATCTTTTAACACTTGGACAAAATATAATTTCTCAAATATGGAATGAAGGATAAATAAAAAATATGATGGTAATTTTGTTTCCTTATTATACAAATATGGTTTGAAATTTTATATATTAGGTCCCACTAAAAATATTTTTATGAGATAAAATACAGGGGTATACTTGAGAGTTGTAGGGAAAAATATATCTATAAACAGAAATAGGACATAATAAAAAAACAGACGAAAATAGAAATTATGACTGAAATAAAAAAACAGAGGGAGTATAATTCTTGTAATATATCTAGGGTACGATGGGTATTCTAAAAATATGTATTTCTACTCACATGTGTGTCATTAAGTTTTAAGATTAAAAAATTAAAAAAATGATCAGTGATTAAAGGGGTTTTGTAAAAGGATTACCGGTTAAAGTTAATCATAAATCTAGGGTCAACCAGTAGATTCTAATTACTAGATTTGTCCATGTCTTACGCACAGGGCCTCTTATTTTCATCTTGTATGCCTCAACAAATTTGAAAGTTGAATTGTACAACAAAGATAAGTATTTTGTCTACGTTTAAAACAGGAATTTAGAAATAGAGAAGCTTAACAGTGTTGTTGTTTAGGTTTTTTCTAATAGTAGCAAGTGGTGAACTCTCATATTAGCTTCTTTCGATAGGAATATTGCTGATACAATTTGTAGCATTCTCATCCCTGATTCTTCCAATGAAACTGTTAAATGGACCCTGGAATCTAATGGGATCTTTACTACCAAATCCCTATACAGGGCTCTTAAAAGGCTTCACCCACGTAGACAACTCCGAGTGGGATAAAGTCTGGGAAATCACCACTTCCCCTAGAACCAAGGTTTTTATCTTCAAATGCCTTCGTAACATGTTTTTGTGTGCTACTAGAATAGCTAAATTCATTCGTATCCCTAACATTTGTTCCCTTTGTTCTGGTCCTAATGAAAATCTGGAGTATATTTTCTTTGATTGCCATTATGCGCGCAGTGTGTGGTTCACAACATGAGTAAATCTTTTTCCTCCAGGGGTGCCTACTCCATCCCTCAACTAGTGGATTTATAATTGGTATTCGCCTCCTCAGGGTTGGGACAATCGCAATGGCTCTTGAAGCAGTTTTGTGTTGTCATTATTTGCCATATATGGAAAGCACGCTATGGTAAGTCTTTTAGGGGTGTTAATCCAAACCCCATCTCTATCAAAAATATGGCTTGGTCTTTTTGGCAGGATAATCTTCATACACGAAGACTTAAAACTATCTTGCAGCAACACATAAACAGTTCAAGATAAGACCCTAAAGTCTGGCTAAATCCTTCCTTAGGAGATGTTAAAATCAACTTAGCTTGTGTCTGGAAAGGGAATCTGGGTATGACTATGATAGCTTGAATTCTAAGAGATTACAATAGTTTGTGCAGGGAAGTCAAGGGCCATGGGAATGCAGACCATAAATAGAGAGAAAGGAGAGATTATCACTGTCATCGAGGCTATAAAATGGGGTGCATAAATCAACAACCAGGATCGAAACCAATGGTAAAGCTCTACACAGAATCATTACGAATTCAACCGTCAAGACTAACTGGCACGCAGAATATCTATGGCAGCATCTATGGCAGAAGATTTTTAAATTCCCTTATGTATAGAAAAACTTTTAGTTTCAACTTAGTCACAAAGGAGGCTAATAGAGAAGCAACCACATTAGCTCAAAATCTAAATACAATTGCTCTTTTCACCCGTTGTCAGCCTCCCCCTAGCTTAATATTTGATGTTCTTACAAAAGACAGAAATCTGAAAATTTTGGCAAGAGAAATAATTTATCGTTTTCCTAGTTTGAAAAGGTTTTCTTATAAATTTTTTTTTAAAAAAAAAAAAAATGCACGTGACTTGGAGACGCCATTCCAGGATATGGAAAATCTCATTGGTGAATCCAGATTTCCACGATCCCTTTTCTTAAAGGGAAAAACAGTAAAATGCCCTAAAATAAACTACAACAATAGAGAATTGCCCTGAGTCTGAAAACTTTAGAGAATTGCCCTAATCTGTTAGTTTTTCCATCCATGAGGGTTAACTCAAGTGTGCGACTTCACACACGCGCAAAGAAGACAAAATTGCCCCAACACTTTCGGATGATGCCACGTGGCGTCGTAATGGACGGTTTTGGTCGTGACACATGTCACTCAAATATGGGTTTCTTAAGGGTTTTTTATATCTAAATTTGTTGACAATTGGACCAATCACGTATTGACACGTGGCAGATACCGCTGACGTGTACTGATGACGTTGGAACAAGAAAAAAAATATGCTGGTACAGTGGTTAAGACCTCAGGAGGTTGCCCGATCCGCCAGGGTTCGAACCTCTCTGACAGCATATTTTTTTTCTTGTTCCAACGTCATCAGTACATGTCAGCAGTATCTGCCACGTGTCAATACGTGTTTGGTCCAGTTGTCAACAAATTTAGATAAAAAAAAACCTTAAGAAACCCATATTTGAGTGACACGTGTCACGACCAAAACCGTCCATTACGACGCCACATGGCATCATCCGAAAGTGTTGGGCAATTTTGTCTTCTTTGCGCGTGTGTGAAGTCGCACACTTGAGTTAACCCTCATGGATGGAAAAACTAACAAATTAGGGCAATTCTCTAAAGTTTTCAAACTCAGGGCAATTCTCTATTGTTGTAGTTTATTTTAGGGCATTTTACTGTTTTTCCCTTTCTTAAAAAGAAATCCAAAACCTAAAAGCTTAGGATGCTCAAAAACTCCAAAAACCAAAAAAAAAATCGCACTGAATAAACATTCCTTTTGAAGTATTGTTATTCAAGTTAAGAAATGCAGTTTAAATGCAGATTCTAACATCACCTTTAGGGAAACTACTAACCATTTACTGTTTAAATGCAGTTTTGCAGCTGAAGTTTGGCAATTAATCTGGGATTTTTTTGCTTCGTTCTTTATCACCAACAACGACGAGACATCAACTCCCTACAACATTAACTGCGTTGCTCAACATTCATGTTCCAGAACCACAACAGAATTTGCTTCTCTACACGGTATGGCACCTCTGGCTTGCTCGTAATGATCATCTTTACAAACATGTCGCACATACACCTCGACAAATTTTCCAGGTCATTTTGGTTTTATGGAAGGAATTTGAATGGTCAAGAACCCATGTCATCCCATTCCTTCATGACGTGCCACCTCCACCTCTGTACCCGACGACTCACACCACTATCACAATTGAAGTTGCATGGCAACCTCCACCACCGGAATGGGTCAAAATTAACATGGATGGTGTTTCGAAAGGTAATCTAGGTGCATCAGGAGTAGGTGTTATTGCTCGAAATGCGGATGGGAACCTTCTACAAGCAATGACAGTCTCTTTGGGAATCTCCATGGCAATCACGGCGGAATCATGAGGTCTCCTAACAGCAGCACGAATGGTTCTCCAACATGGCTGGCGGAAAGTTTGGCTCGAAGCAGATTCTAAGTCCATGCTTCAAATACTGCATAATGGACAATTGGTAGCACCTTGGTATTTGAGAGGTTTACTTTATGAGGCGGTCACAATTCTTCAACAGGTTCCCTCCCTTAGAATCACTCATGCATATCGAGAAGTGAACCAGGCAGCAGATGAGTTGGCCAATGAAGCAGTTCGACGATAGACTCGGGCTCTACAGAATCCATGGGACGCAGTCACACCCTCGTTCTACGCCAAATTTTATTTACTGATCAAATGGGTGTTACTACACCAAGAGTTGTACCTTCCTGTCTTTCGAACTAGTTTATAAAGTATGACTTTTCCTTAAAAAAAAAAAAAAAAAAAAAGTTAAGAAATTCGAAGTTATCCCATCAATTTGAAGGTAATCTTAATGAATCCCCAGAAGTATTGGGTTACAATCTCTTAATGAATACTAATAAAGGAAAAACCGGTAGTATAGCATGGATGGTTTTATGCCCTCCCCCCTCGGATAATTTTATCAGATTATACTTGCTAGATTTGCAAAGTTTGTTTAAGTTTGAGCCGATTGATATTACATTTGAATAAAGATACACCATTGCAAGTACTCCAGGCTTTGAATTTGGAGTGGATTTTGAACAACGATCAAAACTAAGATACAGATTACAAGACTTCTATTTCTCTCTGCGGGTGTAGAAAGAATCTTTTTCTGCTCAATTGGTGTATTCACTGTACAATAGCATCATCCGAAAAGAATTTTACAAATGGATACTCTCCTCCCCTACGAATCTTTGTTAATCTCCTTCCCTACGAATAAGATACAGTCCCCTCCCACAGGTCTTCTACAATGGATACCCATCTTTTGCGCCTTCCTTTCACAACTTTTGAGCACACCAAGTATATGTGTATTTTTGATCCGGGTAGAGATATTATGTGGCCCCAGGATTTGTAGTGACAGTGCTACCCTCCCTCAACCCTTGAAGACAAAGTTGCAGTGTTCTTTGAACACTATCTGCAACTAATCTTAACCTCCCCTGTGTAACATCTCCACCTGTTGTTCCATTCATCTCCACTGTTCGAACTACCCTTTGTTTACTCTTTTCCCAGTCATCTACTCGAAACCAGCAAGCTCTACCTCCATGGCTACCCTCCATCCCAATAAATGAAACACGGGGGTTTTCACCAAATGAATATCTCAACCTTACAGAAACACAATAGGGCAACCAAGCTGCACCACCGGCAGCATTTATGTGAGGTATATGAGCAGGATCTAGGACAACGGTGAGAGCAAAATCTACCGAGTTATGAGGACGGTCATAGTGAATATTGCTTTTCGACGTTGAAGAAGAACTCTCGGAGTTCTCATCCATATTCAACCCTGCGTGATTTTCCAAACACAACTCAATACGAGGTTTTTGTGCTGGGGCCATTTCTCCTCCTTGTGACTGGGATAATCCTTTTTTCCATGCTATTAGCTTCAAGAACTCTCGGAGAACTGAAATTGGGAGAGTGAGAAGAGTGATAAAAGATGCAACCCTGGAAGCATCATAGGGCTCTGAAGCAACACGGCGACTAAAATAATCACATATTTCGGATATTTCAGTGTGAGTTAGTTCTTCTTGAGCACCAGCTTGGTTTTGCTGTTGCTGCTGTTGATGATGGAAGCGTTTCACACTCAACACCTGGAGGAGAAGTTGCACTCTATGGACACTAACAGCAAAAACATATCCCCTGTAAAAAAATATTCAGTCAGATTGTGAATAGTTAGATTTCGCAGGTCGCAGAAGGGGGAAAATAAAAGGAACAGACACCAATATAATCTGACTCCTAAGTCATACAACACACGGTCAAACCTACGGTTGAAATTTACTACATTATGTTCTCATATTCTTGCAGAAACATAGGTGAACCTAGAGACAATCAAAAATATATATAATCAGCTAATGTTGCTATATACATTGAGGTACTCATTCTTCGGCTCCAATAGGTTGACCATCTTGTTCTTCTCAGGCTAAGTTTAAGTAACTTGGAGATAATGAGAGATAATAATGGCCATTTAAAAAAAAAATTGGGCACAGAGGTCTTCGACTATTAGAGAGAACGTTCTACCAGCAGCAATTTATCACCTTGGCCTATAAAACAAATAAACTATTCTGCACATGTAGTTTATATCTAAAAACATTGTTTGTGGGGCTATACTTGGAACCACTAGCATATGACACTGTCTTTAGATACACAACTAACAGACGTGTGCAGTGGTTTTGAGCTTCCTTTAAAAAACTTACAGAATTTACCCATTATTCACAGTTGAACACTAAACTCAATTGGCATACACAGGTCATCACCAGAAGAGAGAAAGCAAGTGTGGTATATTAAGAGAAAGGAAAAAGTGGCAAGCTAATGAGACAACAAATTTAAATATCACTCGCCAATACAAATGAAAATTATGTATAACTCTTACCCCACAAAGAAGCGCAACGCTGGCTGTTCCTGGTCTAAATTCAGGAGAGTCCCTTCGTTATCCTTAAGAATTGACCCAAGGATCTCTTTCAGAAGATCGGGTAACTGTGCAAATAACCATAGTACTCCAAGATACTTGAGAATTCCTCGTAAAACCTTCTTAAGAGCCACGAGGGGAACCCAACCACCACCATACCCTCCATCATCTCCAAGTCCAATAAAGGCTGTGTTCAGTTCCCCTCTCACATGAATGGGGACACCTGTACCAGGTGTTCTACGTACAGGCAAGCCTGAACTCATAGCAGCTAGATTTGAGGATGCCATAACAGCATTGCTCATTCGGCTTAAACCAGCAACTGTAGCAGGTCTTGTAATTCCACTAGCATTTGTCAAATTAACGCGATTGGAAGTTGAAATATTTGAACCCGAATTTGGGTTTGTATTGTTTGAATTCACAAGTCCAACAGTGTTCTGACCACCAGGAAATGAAGGTTCTAGACCATTGAGTTCCTGAGCAACGTGCTCCATGATAAAAGGGCGAAACTGAGGGCAAGGTAAGGAGCCTCCAACAGTACGTCCTTCCTTGGGCGGGGTAGCTGGCTGTAGCCAAACTTGGTCACCAGAAAAGCAACGCATGTCGACTGAGAAATGTTTACGATATATGATGCGAATCCAGTAGGGCCCCCTCAGTACAACAGAGACATCAATAGGCAAAAGGGAGCTAGGAACAATTCCCGGCCCACCTCTTCCAGCCACTGCTAACATAGCAGCATTATGCAGCCCGTGACTCCCAAGAGGACCACCAGCATTATTCAGAAGAGGATTCCCTGAAGTAGGAGTTTGGGTAACATTTGCTGATGAACTGCTTGGCAATGGTCCTTGAGATGGTGCGAAAGCATTTTGTTTGGCAATTGCAGAGGGCACAGTTGTTCCATTAGGGGCCGCAGAAGCAGGACCCGCTCGTGCAGGTCGAGTTGCGGCTGCAAGAGCGAGTAAGGGTCCTGCAGTCAGCCTAATACAGTCCAAAAGAGATGCCACCTCACCACCGTTGATGAAATCTTCAAGAAACTGCAAAGAAAAATATATTTCACCTCATTAAGTTGAAGGAGCTTCCTAGACCAATATTTCGCATAATCATTCAAAAGATATGTATCAAATTAAAATCTGAAAAGAAGCATGTAAACTGGACAATTCACAGACACTGGCTACTACTAAATCAAAAAGGATTAGCACGCAAACATTCATAACATCCAATTTACCAGTCCTAGTAATCAAATATCAAGCATGAAGCATCTGGAGAAAAAACACCATTAACTGCACCACATACCTTGGTGTGAGGCCAAAGCTGGTCGGGAGATACATGCATCGTACAGCCATCTTTACCTGATTCCCACTCCACAACAAAACGAGCCACTACTCCAGGACCAAAACTAAACCACAAACTCATTAGACCAACTGCTTCAATTCTGAACGCCTTCCTCATCTGCTCTGACATCTTTTCGACCACCTCAACAGAACCTTTTGACCCAACAGGTACTTTACTTTCTGTGTTTGTACTGGATTCTTCTAGTTTATCATCTGTCCTTACACCTAGCAGTTTCCGCATTCCAAGGGCAAACAATCTCGCATTAGAAAGTCTCCGCAAATCTGCCACTAGTTTATTGATGCTATCAGACTCAACAGACCTATAACTCAGAACAACACCTTCGGGATCGTAACGGATATGAGAATCAATGTCAGATGTTGTGGCACTACGAACACCACAACCCCATGGTGTAACTGTGCTTCCCTTTTGAAGTTCCCACAGGTCCCTAAAGTGTTGATCATTTATTTTAACATCCCAGTACATAGTTCCAGGTCTGCCAAGCCGTAAGCATATATTTTCCCATGAATGTTCTCTAGCAAATGGTAGTCGGAACCATATGTTGGAAGATGGAGCTTGCAAACCTGATTCTTCCACATAAGTTATGTCAAGCGCATCCATCTGGCTAGTTAACCGAGCATGTTTAATACAAAGTGAACAGTGCCTGACCACATGTAAAAGGGCGGTAACATATATACTGGAGGGTACACTCCCTTTATTTGCTTCAGCAATAAGGTTGCCATAGTTATAGACCTCGGATTGCCCAATCACATCTGATGAACAGACAGCTTGGGATGCAGGAAGATAACGAACCGGCTCTGAGATCTTCCTTCTCTTTGGAAAGACTGCTGCACTGACTTCTTCCCCCTGGAGAGATGGGATCAGTTTAAGCACATCCTCAATCGTACGTTTTCGAAGATTTTTATCATGTTTAGGAACAATATCATGATTTGTGCTATGAGAAATCCCAGTTTCTGGTGTTTGACCTGAAAAGAGAATATTAGCAAAGAAAAGAAAAAAGAGCAAAATGAAGTAGCATACATAGATGTCTCTAAACTCAGTGCCATTTGAGAGGATGTTTCTTACATACGAGGGTTGGTGTCAACAAACCACTTCCAGCAGCTCTAGAACCTGTTACATGGACAGAAGGTGGTACCCTGATCCCATTTAGCTTCGTACTAGAGGCAGAAAGTCGGGTCCCAACTTGTCGGAGTGGAGATGATAAACGAGATGATCGGCTCCCAGAAGTTATCTCTTTTGAAGATGCGGTTAGCAATCTCGCATGATCTTCATCCATCGAAGAGCTTATTTCAACTGAATGTGGAGAACGAAGAGAGGTCAGATCTTGATCAGATTTTGAGGTCGGTAGTCTCTGGTTTCTTCCAGGGCTAGAAGTGAGAGAACTGACAGAGCTGGATTGAATTAGCTTCAAATTATTTGGCTGATATGAGGGATTATTAAAATGGGAACCACCTACTGAACCCTTTGTGAAGTTGTTAACCGGCGGATGTAGCAGACCTCCATCCCACTTAGGCGAGGTGATTCCTGCTTTTACCCACTGATGACTCATTTGAACAGGAGATGTGCCAAACGATGATGAAACACTGTTCTGGCTGGGCAAAGGAGGCAAAGAAATCCCTTTCTCAAGCTCAAATACGTCATCCACCACGGATGAAAAACATGACATTAAAGATCCAGCCATCTGAATAGAACCATCGAGACCAAACTCAGTCAGAAGCCCATGTTCAGAAGTCTGATTTGGACCACCAACATCAGGCAAATAAGACTTTAGCTTTTCCCAGTCGAGAAGACTCAGATTCAAATCATCTTCAAGCATTTGCATCTGACTGATGTCAACTCTGCTGAAGCGCAGTACATGGCTAAATTCACTAACATAATGAGATCTTCCACTAGTTTCTGGCTGGGTCTCCAGCAGGCTAAAGAGAGGTTTAAAGTCCTTGTCAAGTTCCAACACCAAATAATACGAGCTCCCACACTGTGGGAATCCCATGAGCAACAATCCCGACCCATTCAAAATGTACTTGGGAATCTTAGCAGTTGCCATACCCTGTTCGTAAACCTGAAGGAACAAAAATATAGCTAATTTAATATATTGATAAGATGGAGACACTTTACATATATCTAGAAGGAAGAACGTCTGACTTGCATGTTGGTTTATAAAAGGACAAGGTTACAACATAAATTAGTAGTGTATTTTATAAGGACCATATAAAATTGCCTTGTTAATTATGACTCCGCAGTTAAAATGCTACGACACAACTGCATTAATTTTAAACTTAAAACCAAATATAACGATCGAGAACGATAACTTTAAAGATGCATAAGTATGAGTATTACCTTGAGGCCTAAGAACTTCCCTGTAGATGCAAATAAATGCAAAATACTTTTAATCCTCAAGTTTATAAATACTTCAGCTGCAGTCATGCCGCCTTGATTTAATGAGTCTTCACACTCTACCAACACAGATGGAGCAAGAATATTTCTGGATGATTGAAGAAAAAACCGCCCATTCCTGCAACCGCATTAAAAAATGCTTAAAGCCTCACTCTACGAGTTGTTTCTACCATGAAACAATATGATTATTTCCCATATCAAAACATTTAGCAGCGTGAAACTTAAAAGTTAAACAAGACAACAGGTTTCGCTCAAAAGTCATGGAATAAATACATTGAATGCAAATTTTCTCACAACAGTTCACAAGACCCAAACGGAAACTATGTTTCTATGGAAGAACAGCAATTAAATATTGAGGAGCTTTTGTTTTATCCTTGATACAAGAGCAAGAGAAAAAAAATGGTTCTTAACTTTCAGAAAATCGGCTTTACCCTACTGATCATACAAAAACATGTCAAGAATTTAAGCCTTATCCCCATTTCCGACAAATACAAAGGTCTAAACTCTTACATCAGACAG
>JAJJMA010304798.1:155-48070 GCA_023529015.1 Papaver nudicaule | reverse complement strand
GTCATGAGTGAGTTAGCTTTAGGTTGTGGAAGATTTTGGTACGATTTGGAATCACTACTTGAAGAGCTGAAGAAAGACTGAAGATCAAACGAAGACATCTGGCTTCATCATTCAAGAGGTTAGTGGATCTAAATAACGCGATTCCATTATCTTTTACACTTGTGCTACAAAAGACATCTTGAGCTTTACGTTATGACTTGATCACTTGTGATCAGTGTGTCTTAAGATAACTCCACTTTATCGCTTGCGATATTTGTGTTGAAGTTATGACGTTCCAATATTGCTTAGAGCTTTCTTTTCTTCTCCGTCTCTAAGTAATATAAGGTTTTTCCTAAAATCTCGGTAGTACTACGAGATTTATCCATCACAGTATTGTGTCTCTACTTACCTAGTCTGACTCTGTCGGATTGATTAGCAAATACTTGTATGAGCTAAATGTAAGTGAGATCGTGACTCACACTTATGTTGTGTAGACTCGATATATTGTTGTTCTGAGCATCGAATGCCACGTCTTGGTCTGGCTCTGAATACTGAAGTTCTGAATCATTTACTTGATTCTGTATATGAACATCTCGTATGCCATATTAAGCTTCTGGATTCCGAAACCATATTCTTGTTATCTCAACTTATGGATTTTCAATGTTCGAAACCTCAATGTAGGTTTTGGTAAAACTAAACGTTGATTTCGAAACCATAATCTGGTTTTCGTATCCGTAAGCTATTGGTTCGAAACTTAAATATTGTGACCAATGAGACAACATGAGTTTGAAACTATGTTTGTTGGCTAACAGTGACTTGAGAATCAAGATCAATGTATCTTGACCATGTGAGATCTAAAAGGTCGAAAAGACCCTGGGGTTTCCTAAAGGTTTATGTAAACCGGAAAATATAACCTGTGCGTCAAGGCTAAAAAGGTGTGATGCTGAAACGGTGCTTGCCCACATGGACTCTCAAGTTCGACACCAAACATATGTAATAAAACTCTAATATGTGTTTCTTGTTTCGAAACCTTAACCAAGGTTTTGTTAAACATAATCTAGATTTCGAAACCTCACTTTGGTTTCGCTATATGGAAACTTGATTTGGGAACCTAATTCGGTTCTGGTCATATAATGAACTTTAGATTTCGAAACCTTAATCTGGTTTCTACCAAACAGTATGTTGGTTTCGAAACCTTAAAATGGTTATCTCATAATGCGTATTTTCGAAGTTCAAACTCTATCATTTTGATTTGCTTCAACGAAGTAATGAGTTTGATATTCTCAGTTTGAAGTATGAATTAGTTCATCTTCAATGTACAACTAAAGTGTTTGAGTCATCAACAGAAATATGGTTAGTCGCTCTAGTTAGTAGACACATGATTTCGGATCAATATTGTACGTGATTAGATCTTCGTATGATTTTACTACTCGATCAAATATTAATTTGTTTATTCATTTGATGTTTTGATTTGAATTCTTGGATATCATTAACGTGGTCATCTACATTGGAATCAAGAATTCAGAAGATTCAACATTTTGTTATTGCTCGTTTGAATCATGCACTGTACATCCATGGTATATCTTTATGTGTGATTCGGAATGTCCCTTGAACCTACGTGTTCACTTAATCTTAACACACAAGGCTTGTCCACGTCTGTAAGGATACGTTTATGCGGAACGTTGAACCACGTTGGACCAGATCCCACTTCCACCTAGGATCGTTCTGGCCCGTCCAGCAAAGCCTAGGAAGTGATGTCGACATTATTAAAGTTGACGACGACATTTGGAAGTAATAATACCTTAAGGAGATTTTCGAAACTAAAGGACACGTTTCAAATTGAGCTCTTTCCCAGGGAGCATATTTGGTAAGCACCATATTTCGAATTAATGAAATATCCAAATATACCTTATGAGTATTATGTGATTTGTTTACTATTGGCCAAACATTTATTGAAAATATATTTTCATTTATGAATTATATTTTTCTTTAATGTAAAATGCCATAGTATTATATCTCATTAAATGCTATGAGTCTAAGTGAGGAATTTCGGAACTAATATGGAAATGTGCTTAAATGAATTTCCGAAATTAAGTTAGCCTCATTTCAAAGCTAAGCCTTAGTCAATATAAATAGGAGTGGTATCTCTCCTGAAAGCTTTATCCCTCTACCATTCAAGGTTTGACTTATAAGTGGACTAAAATAAAAGATTGGTGGTGTACTCGGTACCCTCGTCTTTTCAGGTGCCATATTTCATATGTACCCTAAAGGTCAGCGCAACACCCTAGAGCGCACCACTAGAAGATATAAGCCACAGTAGGACCAGCAGACCCCTTCCGCGGAGCATCTATGTAAGCGTAGGAAGGATGGTCCTACGCACCGCGCATCCCCACGGGGAAAGTCCAAGTATAACCGCCATACTCGTAAGGATATGTAACCATCTCAGTAACACAGGATCACTGGGGGTCTTTCTCCAGTGATCACTATAAATGTAAGATTACTTCCCTTGAGGAAGAGGAGGACACACATAATATGAAACCATTCTGATACCATAGCTTCCCTCTCTTTCTCTATCTCCTTTGGAGTCTCTGTAGGATAGTATTGTACCATTGGAGCTGGTCTTGCCTTGTGCGGAACCTCCATTGGGGGCTAGTCTCCGTCTAGTGCATCTGAGTAGGCAAGTGCTCGGGGTAGTTGAGCCTAGTAAATTTCTAGCAGCTACATTTTGGTGCCGACCAAGGGGATTCGATTTACCTTATGCAATCGGGAATCAGTTGTTTTTTCTTGGTCGTTTTTCGCTTTTCGTCGAGAACTTATAGTCTATCTTTCAGCTCTTTACTTCCAGTTCTTTACTTTCAGTCATTTACCTTTCAGTCATTTACTTCCAGCACCTTTACTTCTTTCTTTCAAGATCTTGTGAAATCGATGTACTGAGTTCTCTCCTCAGATATACACATCCCTTTCTGCATACCCATACAAGAACTTGTCCAAATTTACATATTTGCGCATTTACTGCTTTCATATAAACTGCTTTCACCGTACAAGATTTGACCACATTTTCTTATTTTTCCGACCAACCCAGCCTGATCACGGTGAGCGAAGTTGTGCTGAGTTCTCTTATCAGATATACACGCTCATTAAAAACTCAACCATAGATCACAGAAAAGTTTGCCTAGAAAAAGGAAAGAAAAGATTTTTTCAAAACTATCAAGTCATTTTCAGTAAATAACGCCCATTTTCTTTTAAGCGCGGTAGTCATCCGCGGACCAAGTTTGGTTATGTATCGGAATATTCTAAGAATCACCCACCCAAAAAACCTCACCAAGAAAATCACAAAATTAGGGAATCCAAACTGCGCGTTCGAAGCTACGTTGAAAACCGTGGGGGGAATTTCATAGAAGCCAGTGTGAGCGGTTCCATGAAGTAGGAACCATTCTGGTTTACTTAAGCTTCGTGAAAATCTAGTAGCTCACACCATAACACCATCCCTCATCGAATCAAAACCCAAAGCAGGTATCCAAGGAAATAGTTAGCGGAGCAGAAAAGAGAGATGAACTCTACAACAGCAGATAAATCAGGAAAAGCGGAACCAGTAGGCAGCAACAACCCAATCCAGCGGCAAAGAAGGCACAAACGACGCAGAAAACCAGTACGCGGTGGAAATAGTCAGCAGAACGACAAAGCGGAAATCAAAACCGGAGCAATTTATGATCGGATAATGGAGTTAGCAAGCTTAGTAGCAGCGCAGGCGTCGGAAACGGAAACCTTAGTGAAAAAGCAGGGGTACCTAAATACTACCAACTTTTTGTTTGGGCTCGTGAATCTTATGGTCAGATCTAGACGATCTCAAAAATCAATATCCAGATCTGTATAACCTGAGTTTGGATCACAAAGGATCAGTCTGACGCAAGACAAAGTCTTGGTAAATCCTTTGGATGGATTGGGGACAACAATCAGGTTAATGATAACGTACTTCTTGTGTTTGATTTAATTATATAAGACACCAGAGAAATAATGCGGAAAGTAAAGCACACAAGACACCAGAGATTTTTTTAACGAGGAAACTACAACCTGTAGAAAAACCTCGGGACCTCGTCCAGATTGAACACCGCACAAACTGTCTACAAACGCTAGCCTACTATCTGACTTCGGTCTGGGATGTAGCAGAGACCAACTCTAGCCCTCCAAGCGAATTGGTTACGGTCGCACTCCTTACGTCTCTAGATCCCCCACAGATCGTCACGCACTTGATTCCCCTAGTTGACGTCCTTTACAAGCCTAGGAGTTGCTTTAACCGATGTTCAAGGCTTGATTAATAATTCCGGCTTTGCAACCTCAATTATCAACTGTATGTTTGAACTGTCCGCTATTTGACATACACAAAGTGACTTCCTTCGGATTTCTCCAGGTCATACGGAAATCTACTTTCAAGCGGGGGCTGACAAGTAAACCGAGCAAACTACGCCCAACTTGTCTTTACCTCAGTTGTAAAAAGAATCACTTAAGAAACTTATACAACTGGAGCTAACTAGGTCTTACAACACCGAGTGCAGCCGTGCATTGCTTCCTTTCAACTTTGTTGTTGCGTATTAGTTCTTGAATGGCCTTATAGCAGAAGAGAAGGAACGTAGAATAGACAAGAACGTAATCAGGCAACCAAGGTTACAGGTTAATCTGATTTCAACCACTAAGGTCTCAATCTCCTACCTGTGTTTCCCAACTCTCAAGAGAATTCTTTATAGTCTTTAGGTAAATCCCACAAAGGAACTACTACCTAATAGAGGATGATTATACTACAACAAGTTTTCACCTAAGTGAAAAGAGTTTACGATCAATTCCACAGAGAAACTTCACGTATGCTTGATGCTTGTGGTTTTTCGTCCTGAAACCCTCTATTTATAGCACTTAATAAGATAGGTTGCTTAGGAATAAAGCAACTAGTTACTTTTTCCACAAGTTTAGCAAGTGCCCCGGGTAAAATGAACCCGTTACTTGACTTGCACACAAAGTAACCTAGATTTATCTCAATTGGAAATCTTTATCATTTATCTGCCAAGTGTTTTGTTAGCTCACAAACACTTCAAGATTGATATCCAACAGACCAGAGATAATATTTATCTTATTGACACATTGAGAATCGTTAGATGGACCACAGAAGATATTTTCGTGATAACCAAGTCCAACTAAGAGATAAAGAAGTCATAGTTTAACCCGTGTGAAATTCCAGAAGAATATCCACGTGGACGGTTTGGGAACCGTCTTTCTGAATTCCGGCCAGATGAATCGAATATGTGGTTCACGTACATGTACGTGTACAAATTGATGTTTTGGAACTCAGGAGAAATTCCCGAAGTCACTGTTCACGAACCGGGTCGGGAACCGCCGTTACTCAGAATTAGGGTTTAACTGGATCCGCTGGAAGTTCTGGGCTGGGCCAGTACTTAGACATGTTATACGCCCTCAGCTATAATCCACTGGACTCTTGCTCAAGAGTACTCCTTTAGATTCACCCATATCCTACAAGTGATTTGCAAGAAAAAACCATTGCTATGGGAAGATGGTATCGAATCTATCTCACACATCTTGTAACCTTAGTATTCTTGGGAACAAATACCAACATAACACATGGTTATGTAGACAAGAATACGATCTCAATCGCTATTTGTATCTCTACTGTAGTAGCCGACTATTTCGAAAGATAAAATAAGTAGAATAGAAGAATTTCCATAAAGTCATCACTCCTACTTACCTTTTGTTGATGAAGAATAATTGATGTCTTCTTTGTCTTCACAGTCTTCGTCTTCAAGGTCTCTACTACTTTGTCTATATCCCAATTCCGAAATCTAAACTCTAGTAGGTTAAATCAAGAATTGTGTTTTGACACCTAAAACTGACAACTAGCTTGACATACCAACGCTAGTGGGTTTGACTGGACAATGCCCTAACACTTAGCAAACATAGTTCACGGAAATAAAGGAGCTACTCAGTCAGGATAAGCATATCGGAACCCTTGTTACGCAAAATTTCTTTCCAAATTCATAGAATAGCATGACAACATGTAATATTCAAGTTCAACATATCCGCATCTAAGTTGCATGTTTCCTCTGCAGTTAACCTTCAAACTCGGAGATGAATAGATTTACATTCAAATAACATGTCATATTCAAGGTCAGCATATCTGCATCTAGGTTGCATGTTTCCTCCGCAGTTAACCTTCAAACTCGGAGATGAATAGATTTACATTCAAATAACATGTTATATTTAAGTTCAGCATATCCGCATCTAGGTTGCATGTCCTCTCCGCAGTTAACCTTCAAACTTGAAGGTGAGTAAAATAACATTCGCTGAAAGAGAGCTCACCAGTTAGATCTAGGCTTTCAGTCTGATGATGGTTTAGCCTTGAGACCCGCTGATATCCTAGTTTACAATTGGGACAATGGACGCGTATGTGTTTGGATGTAACTGGTGTTTCTCCTCTTACAGGCAATGGGGTACGTGCTTTTATTCCTGGTCAGGCTATTGTTAATGTTGTTGCTAAGAAAAAGGTTAAATATTTAGATAAGTGTTCATTTAATGGCGTTGGTCTTGGTGTCCTCGCTTTCACTACTCTGGGTGAGCTCGGCAGTGATACAATTGACTTCCTGAAGAGGCTACGTAATTATATGGCTAGTCATGATGCGTATGTCAAGGTTGGAGACTTTCTTTTCCATAGGTTGGGTATTGTCATTCAAATAGGGATTGGAGCGCAGCTTGTTGCGAGGCTCCCATCCAACTCGTAAACTTCTTTCAGTTGATGATGATTAATAAAATTATAAATTTATTTAAAATAAAACGTAGTACGAGGAGTCGACATATAAATAAATATTTTGGTGGAAAAGTACACTTTATGCTGATCCATCGCCCTGTGTTACTAACCCTCTTACAGTGCATCATTAAAAGAAAACGCAGGTACGAAGCGTACAGATAATTAAATACTCAACCACCGCGTGAATCACCAAAAGCAGGGTCGTCATATTACAAGCACGAAAAAAGATACGTTCTCTCACATTTTCAACAAAATTTAAAGATACTTCTACAATTATTTTTTCAAAAGAAATTTCTTATTCAAAACAATGCTTTTATCAACAATCTTTTGGACAACTACTGTCAAAAAAAAAAAAGTGCAAGAAAATAGCCTTTTTCTCGATTTTTTTATCTGAAGCATAAGGCGCGAAACTATCATACGGAGCTACGTACGAGAAAGTAATATGATCGAAACAAAGAAATGCTGGGAGTAATGGGAGCCCAAAAATCGGGAGTCCTCCGCCACATCATTGCCTCGGAAGGAGACAAATATCGCCTCCGCCAACTATGCAAAAATTAAATTTTTTCGAAATACTGAAAGTCGTATGATCAGAAAGCGCATGCTCCAGACACAAAAATAAACCCTTAAATAAGCAAAAAACCTCATATTTCATGAAAAGTCAAGATGTTACAGGCAAGTTCAAAAGAGAAAACTAAGACACAAAATAATCAAGCACGACTAAGCTATATTTTAACTACTTCTTGCATTCTTTGGTCGCAGCAAACCAGAGGAGATGCACCTCTTGCAGTTCCTAGTCGGAGGAATCCAGATCTTGGCCAACAATCTCGTAGGAAAGTTCAGCAACAACAACAGGGTCAGAACTGGATCTCTTGCCAACAACGAGATGGCCGCCAGCATCAGTCAAAGCTTCAGCGGCAAAAAGAAATTTATGTGCATATTGAATATCTGTCTCCACTGTATCCCGATATTCATCATCAAGCTCCGCGATATTATCCTTTGAACGCCAAAGATCCTGCCATACATCATCATAATTCTTGGTCGGTTCCTTGATTTTCTTCGGCGCTGGAGAGCCACCAGAAGAAGTACTAGACGAAGACAAAGGGGTTAAATCAAAACCTTTCTTCCTCTTAGCAGAATCACGAGTAGCAGCAGCACCACCAAAATCCTTTTCACCGGCCATGGAAGAAGAATTGAAGAGAGAAGAGGAAAATCTTTGAAAAAATGAAAAGAAAGAAGATAAAAGAAAAATAATTCGGGGAAGAGGTGATGAAACAACAACTGCTTCATCACTAACAATTTATAGAACACTTAAATCCCGGGTAAAAATTAAAATTTATCCTGTAGCAGCTAGAAATTTACTAGGCTCAACAACCCCGAGCACTTGCCTACTCACATGCAATATACGAAGACCCCCCAATGGAGGTTCCGCACAAGGCAGGAACAACTCCAATGGTACAACAAACTAGCCAACATAGACTCCAAAGGTAAGAGAGAGAGAGAGAGAGAGAGAGAGAGAGAGAGAGAGAGAGAAAAAAAAAGCTAAGTTATAGTTAGGGCTGTCAACGGGTACCCGTTTACCCGGAACCGACCCGGAACCGGGTGTTTCGGTTCCGGTTCCGGGTCTAGACATTAGACCCATTAGTGATTTTAATACCCGACGGGTATTACCCGATTAGGACCCGTTATAATCGGTTCCTAAACGGGTAATACCCACCGGTTCTCGCGGGTATCGGGTATACCCGATAAGGTACTGTTTGTTTTGTTTCGTAGCATAAACAATGTAAATAACTTTTAAGTACAGGTTAATTTTGTCAATTTTCTAGGTTTATACAGAGACTCTTCTTCTCTAATCTTCTGCCCAGACACATTCTTATCACTTCTTCTTCTCTCGTTGATAAAATTATGGTTCGTCTTTGTATTTGATCTTGATATTACTCGATTAGCTCTTTCCATAATCGTTGGTCAGTTGTCAAATTTCTTCTGATGGTGTTTACTTTTCATTATATTTAGATCGACCGTAAACTGATTCAGATTCATAATCCATCGATCTCTTCATGGACTGTAAACTAATTCATATATTCATAATCCATCGATCTCTTCATAATCCATCAATATTTGAAGAATCTGGAGAGACCCAAATTGGTAAAGTTTCTTTTCTCGATCTACTCCATATCTTTTTGTTAAAGTTTGAATTTTAAAGAAGAATTGATTAATTGATTAATTTAACTTATGAGAACAGAATTTAAGAATTAATTGATTCTTTTACAGGATGCTATTAGCTTGAGCTCTAATGATAGTATTACAAATAAAGGAGGTGGTGTAATGGTCAAAACAGGGACATTCCGTGCCCAGAGCATAGAAAAACTCTCCGATTTGATTTTGGTTCTTGCGGTATAGGTATGCAGCTGTACAAAAAGAATTAATTAATTGATTCTTTTCTTTTGTTAGATTCAAAGATAACGTTTCAGTCTTTAGGAACATAATGGAAGGTTGGAAGAGGATTGTGATGATTTAATGTAACATTTATTAACTTATGGACACTCGTGTATTCATTGTTCAGTGTGTTTTTGTCTTCTTGATTAGTACAGTTGTGATTTGATCAATTGGCAAATTCCATGAAACTGTATTGCTCAATTCTTGCCATTAAAGAACTTCTCTGTTGAGTTGAATGTTACGGAATAAAATGTAATCATTTGTGTTGATGATTTAGGAACCGATTGGGAACCGGAACCGAACCGGAACCGAGCAATTAATCGGTTCCGGTTCCGGTTCCTAAAATCTGGAACCGAGAACCGGAACCGATAGGAACCGGAACCGACTAAAATAATCGGTTCCGGTTCCGGTTCCTGTGGTAACCGGCCCGGAACCGACCCATTGAATGGTTTTCTCTATTATGTGTTGACCTCTACCTTGATGACTGATCTTATCTCATTCCTCTTCATTATCCGCTTTCTCTCTTAGGGAAGTGATCTTACATTTATAGGGATCACTGGGACATTCCCTAGTGATCATGTACTACTGAGATGGCTATGTATTCTTACAACTATGGCGGTTTATACTTGGGCTTGTTGCGTAGGACTATCCGTCCTACGCTTACATGGATGCTCCGCGGATAAGGTCCGCTAGTTCCTGCTGCGTCTTATATCTTCCTCCGATGTGATTCAGGGTGTTGCGCTGTTCTTTAGGGTACATATGAAATATGGCACCCACAATCTGACCTTTTTTTATGAACCTCGGGATGATGGTTGGTGGAGATTATGTTGAACTTCTGATGCTTGCGCGGATGCTTCTGACTTCTTGTTGATGTTGGCTGGCTCTTCGGTCGCTTTCTTCGAATGACTTCGAGGTGCGTTGGTACAGACCTTCTTTCTTCTGCGGCGGCGGCGGTTGATGACGCGTTGTGTCGGTTGATGTGCAAGGGGTAATATTGAATTTTTACTCGGGCTTTAAGTGTTCTATAAATTGTTGGTGATGAAGCAGTGGTTGTTTCATCGCCTCATCCCCGGGAGAATTTTTTTTTTTTCTTTCTTCATTTCTTTAATTCTTCTTTCATGGCTGGTGACAAGGTTTCTGCTGCAGCTGCTCGTGAATCTGCTGGTGTTCCTGCTGCTACTGGATAGGATTTTGATGAACTTCCTCTTAATTCTCATGCTTCTGACCTACCTGATGTTATTCTGTCTCCTTATGTGCTTCTTCTTTTTCCCGCTTCTGGTGGCGTGCATGTTTCTGTAAGGTCCTTCTTTTCCTTTTAATTTTGATTTGACTTCATTTATGTTACTCATTTCTTTTCTTCTTCTCAGAACCGCCCGGAGGATATTCTTCTGAGGCACGCCCGCCAACTTTCTCCCATATTTTAAAACATCTAGGTGATCTTGAGACTGAATTTTATGTTGTTTCGGCCTGTAGGTATACTGTAAAATCTTTCTGTTGTGAATGTGAGGTTGCGCTTGCTCGAACTGTTGATATTGAAGACATCTCTGCTCGTAAATCTTCTCAGAAAAAGGCTCTTCGTTGGTTAGAGACTGTTAAGGATGCTTTTGTCTGTGTGGCTGAAGAGTCTACGTTGACCCGTCTCCGCTGGGTCCGCATGCTGGAAGTGCGTGGTGCTTATCGCTCTCTCGTGTATTGCATTGGTCGCCTTGGGGAGTGATTCCTGCTTCTGCTCCTGGCGCTCGTTATCTTTCTTTTCTTGTTTTTTCCTGTACTATCTGTATTATCGACATGTACGCTTCGGCCTTTTTTTTTTAAAGATTTATTAGCTTTGTATTTTCCACCGGTTCCCCAATATTCCGATGCTTCTTATTTTTCCTGCAAAATATACAAACGTGATAGCAGACTCAATGTCACTTTAAATCTGATTCCGTCCTGGGCAGACCTCTCATCACTTATTATCCTAGGGCGTTGATTATCCTGACATGCCCTTATTCGGATCGGTAAGTACCCTTGTAAGGATTACACGTCAGTCGAGAGCATTCTCCCCTTGCTTCCACAAATGTGGTATTCTTTATCCTGCCCCCGTCCGTTTGATAGGGGCGTCCCAACCCAACCCCCCCCCCCCCAGATCGTGACGGCATTCGGTACAGTCGGGTATCTTTGCACATTTTCCTTTCGAGGACTTCCTGCTCGCCTCCTTACATTGGCGTTAAGGAGGATTCGAAACAGTGAGAGATTTGATTGATTGACTTGATGATGCTTTATTGGGGATGGAGCTTCTTGTACCCGTGTTTTATCTGAAACGCTTCGGGAAAATAAATTAGTAACACAGGTTGGTGGGTCAGTACAAAATGCACTCTTCCACCAGAATATTTATTAATATGTGTTCCTCATACTACTGAGCTGGATATGTATTCTTACAACTACGTCGGTTTATACTTGAGCTTCCTCCGCGGGAATGGGTAGGACTATCCGTCCTACACGTACATGGATGCTCCGCGGGTAAAGTCCGCTAGTTCCTGATGTGTCCTATATCTTCCACGATGTGCTTGAGGGTGTATTGCTGGTCTTTAGGATACATATGAAATATGACACCCACGTACCCCTGGCACATCAACCGACACAACGCACCAACAACTGACGCCACCGCAGCAGAGAAGAAAGAAGATCCGCACCAACGCACATCCAAGTCATCCGCAGCAACCGGCTAATGAACGAGCCAACATCAGCAAGAAGCCAGAAGCATCCGCGCAAGCATCAGAAGTTCAGCATAATCTCCATCAAACAATCATCCCGAGGTATATAAAAAAAGGGCAGATTATGGGTGCCATATTTCATATGTACCCTAAAGGCCAGCGCACCACTAGAAGATATAAGCCACAGTAAGACAAGCGGACCCCTTCTGTGGAGCATCCATGTAAGAGTAGGACGGATGGTCCTACGCACCCCGCAGCTTCGCGGGGAACGTCTAAGTATAACCGACATAGTCGTAAGGATATGTAACTAGCTCAGTAGCACATAATAGATGTAAGATTATAAATGTAATCTCCAGTGATCCCTATAAATAGGCCACTAGTCCAAGTCAAAGTAGGATGGCGCTGGCCATCCCCAAGGCCAATAGGCCAAGGCAACTTGGATGGCGCTGGCCATCCCCTCAGGCCACTAGGCCAACTCATTTCGGACGGCACTGGCCATCCTTTGGCCACAAGGCCAAATCAACTATCTAGGGATAGCACTGCCCATCCCTGGCAACTGGGCCAAGCCTATGGTCACTCGGCGAAGCACTAAGTCACGACAGTAATCTTCGATATCTCTGATTACTTGGTTAAAACCTGATTTTGGACTATGTCATAACCTGACTACTTGGTCAGAATAAACTTACAAGGAGCGCCAGCCTATGGCATGCTTTGGTCATCGGTGGCCAAACCTATTCTCATAATTTGTTCTGTTTACATTCCATGGTAATGCAATAGAAGTTGTCTCATAACAATACTACTTTAGCCAAACACATGTTTGAGACATTTCCTGAGTATCTGTATTCTCCAACACGAAAGTCATCTCACATCCTTATAATAAGTATTGTTGAAGACTCAACATCCAGCGATGGCAAGATCAGCAAAGTCAATACGAACTTACTCGAACAAAGAGTCATATACACCATTCAAGAGAGATGTCAAAACGTGTCAAAAATAGAGGGAGTTACATTAGGGTTTTGGTCTGGCGGTCTACGGCAGTTGTGGCGTGACACCCACTTAGAAAGAGGTTATACTCGTGGGAAACACTGGGGTAATGGGAAGTGGGCATGACTGGTAGTTAAGCTATCTCTACGGGAGTAACTCCATCATTTCACTATCTCCACTTTACCATTTTCCTCCACGATTAACAAGAGATCAGTGTATTTCTGAACATACTATAAATAAATGACTTCATCTGTTTCCAAGGGACAACTCATCATAACCTATCTCATTTCAGTTCATCTCGATTCATCTTTCATTTTCGAACAAAACCTGTTATTTAGATTCAATTGAGAAATCCTTACGAAACCAGAAAAAATCAAGTTGTCTTCGACAACCATCATCTTCCTAAGTTATTCAGAAACCACACACATTACCATTTTTCAACCAGAAATACCTGATCTTACTCTTTCTCTGCTTCCCTCACTAAGACCAACCCTATCTCCTCATCTGTGACCGAAGCAAGTCTGGAACGACCATTGTCTTGGTTAAGGCTAGATTTGTTCGACTTTGATCTCTCGAACTTAAAAGTACTCTTTTGCAGTACATTGTTTTCCAGGGTAAAATAACACCATAAATATAGCAAATCTTACCATCCAAATCGATTTCAGAAATAATTTGCTGGCAAGTGTTAGAAACAACATGAGGATCCAAATTAGTAGAGCATAAGCACCACATATTGGAGAGAAGGGAGTCTCTTACATTCATATCCACCGGTTTAAGATTCAACGAGCACCAGTAAGAAGAAGAAATATACGAGAAATCAACCCAAGGTTCTGCAATAAAAACAAAGTATGTATTAAGGTTACGACATTGATTAGCTAGAACTATTTGTGTGTCATCGTTGCCAATGCCACGCAAATTCTAGTATAGGACTCTCATTGAATAACCAGCAAGTTGTTTCTTGGACGCATGTTCCAAGGTACAGACTGTGTATCAGCTTGACCTTTTTAGCTCTTTGTCTTGCTCTTTTCTTTTGAGACTTAGATAAAGCCTCTTGAAAGGGTTCTTCTGTTTCATTTTCTAAATCATTGTTACCAGTAATTCCATCCTGCAAAGAAATATTATCTGTAGCACCATCTTTTTCATCACATTCACTATCGGAATGTACACCGACATGTTCTTCATTTTTGTCTTCAGGGCGGCTATTGGGAGCAAAGGCTACACCATCTACATCAGAAATATTGTCATGAGACTGTGAAGCTTGTATGACTTCATTTTCTGTTGAAGAGGAGAGGTTATTATTATCCCCAGGGGCATTATCATTTTGATGAATAACCTTTTCCTTGTTCCCATCAGATTTCTTAGGAACATATATTAGCTTCTTCTGAAGTTTTTCACCTTTATCCATAGAAGTGTCTATATCTTTTTTTTTTTCATTCACTTTGGACATGTCCAATGGTTTTACAGTGGGCAGAGTAATGAGGAACCTTTTCATATGCAACATATGCGAAAAACTCGTGATCTTTACGTTCTACTAACACTTCTGTCAGAAGAGGTTGTGAAAGATCAATCTCTACCAAAACACGAGTATATAGGCCAAACCGTCTTGTCAGAGTTGCACTATCATTGAACAGAGGATCACCAAGTGTACTGGCAATCTCAAATAGAGTTTTAGACCTCCAGTATTCAAAACCAAGGTCATAGATTCTAACCCAAACCTGAGCTAGAGATTGATTTTGATTATAAGGCTTAAAGTCAGGAACCCATTTTCGAAAGTCAAAAATACCAGGTTTGAGTTTGCATGCACCAGATGAAGGGACATATATCATATCTTCTTCGCAGGCAAATTTGAAGCAGACAAAACCCTTACCTAAAGGAGAGATGACCCATGGCTTTATATTCCATAGAGATTGAAGTTTTGATTGGATTTATGTGATTTTAATAGGTGGAGTTCCCTTAGGAAGCACAAGACGGCCAATAAGACAATTCTTACACTCTTGTACACCCAACTGATATTCTTCTTCCGTAATCCGGATTGAGACATGGGAACCAATAAATCTAGGTTTAGCTAGTTTTTCACTGTCAAAATCCATAGTCTTAAATGAAGAGACTTTACTAGCGTAAGATCCAGCAGGAGGCTTAATGATTTTTGGTATATCATTATTAGGTTTAACTATGTTGTTTGTGTCTGAAGAGACAACATTATAGGTCGTAGAAAAGGGAGCTAGGAAACCCCAAGGACAGTAAGTAGTATTTTGGGGGGGATGAATCAGATGAAGGAGGGGATGAAGAAGACAACGCCATTGGAACCCTAGAATCGCCAAAAGTTTACTCCGAAAAAAACGGTCATGTTTTATTTTTTCAGAGCTGAAATATTGATTATTTTATGGTATACCACCTTTAGTGAGGAAGATATGATATATCAAGTATGTAAGTTCCGACCTTCATCTTCAGTGGTCTTCGTCTCGAATACCTAAACCTATCCTAGTCCGAGTTGTAAAGTAGATTTATCAAGGATTGTGTTTTCGTCAACTAAAACTTGGCAAATGACTTGAGATAGCAACATCAGTGGGTTCAACCGAGCAATGCTCTAACAGCTATCAATCGGATCATGCTCCACCAGCACGTACTCTCCATTTGGCTCGGAAACGCGCTCGGTCGGCCTTCCAGGCGCGGTTGAGACATCCTGGGATGTATGCATTACGCTGGACTCGAGATCAAACTCCTACTGTGGTCACCAAATGTTGATGGGTGATTATGGAAGTTCGGTCTGAGTCACAGAGGGTATTATTGCTCTCTCTCTTTCTCTCTCTCTCTCTCTCTTAGTAGTAATCCTTTGCATCAATCCCCAAAAAACCATCCCCTTAATGGTCTTGTTAAGGACTTATTTATAGGGCTTCCTCTTTTGCCATCATTTGACATGTGTCCTCCTAATCCCTATTTACAGGATTGCCATTCCTTATCCTTAAACACCATTGGGCTCCCTAGTCCAAGCCCTTTAACCTTCTCAATGGGCCTTATTGGGCAAGGTTGAGGCTTTTTAGACCCTATTGGGCTTAGGGGTATCCACATCGACCCGTGCTTAGGCGGGTGGGGTCGAGTGCGGGTGAAAACTGGCGGGTGTAGGTCGGGCGGGTTAGGTCGGGTTTGTGCAGCCTTAGGTTGCACTGACCCGCCTAATTTACCTGATTTTTTTGGGGGTTGTGGTGATTAAATGGGGATTGTGGTCCTCAGAAAGTCATCACAGTAAAAAGTAAAAACAATGACGAATTTCACTCAGTCCTCAGAGTAAAAGGCAAAAAAAAATGACGACTTTCTGAGCACAGTACCCATTTAAACACCACAGTCCCAAAAAAAAAAAGCAGGCTAATTTAGTGTCGTGGCTGCGTCAGACTTGCGTCGACTCTTGGACGCGCGAATCTCCGCGTCACACATCACTGACGTCGCATGTATATATCACACATGATTTAATATGAATGTGTGTTAATAATTCCAGAATTTTCAATACAAAAATTATTATACCCATATATATGCCCATTCATTTACTGTATTTAGATTTATCAACAATTTAGTAATGTTATTTAGTAATGTTATTGAGACGTCAAAATCATAATATCTATATTTTAGTATGAAATAATATTGATTTCAAAATCTCCCACGTCCGCGTCCGTGTCGTCTCCGCGTCACCGCGTATGTGTCGGAGCAACCCAGGTTGACATCTGCATAATACACCGCCAGGCAAAGAAGCCAAAGTTGGTGCGATAATGTTTGCCCATTATTATAAAAACTAGTGTTACAGCTCGTGCGTTCTAACGGGCCCAAGACCACACGGCCCTACCTGGGATAATACCCGGTTGCCGACGTGGGTCACCTGAGCAGATCCAAAGCCATGGCATTGGCTTTGGATCTACATGAGATCATTTACAAATGGAGTTTTTATGAGATCTCCAAACTCTGGAGCGGAGACTCGATCCGCTGACCTCAAGTATGAGAGTCAGGCTCCTGGTCAGCTAGGCTAACCCATGTTGGTTAGTTAGAAATGTTTCTTGATTGTATTCAGGTCCTGTTCTTGCTCTTGATACTCGAGCTTAAACTGATTAAATGGTTCAGCATCAGTCTCTTAACATAAATATGGTACGTTATGCATCATACACATTACCAAAGATATACTAGAATTTTGGAGTAGATTTCCAACTTGAGGTCCGCTGACCTCAGGTTGGAAATGTTTCTTGATTGTATTCAGGTCCTGTTATTGCTCTTGACGAGCTTAAACTGATTCAATGGTACAACATCAGTTTCTTAACATAAATATGGTATGTTAGGCATCATGCACATTACCAAAGATATACTAAAATTTTGGAGTAGATTTGCGTAAAACTTTCAATCCAGACATTTACATATGTTATATCCACAGTAGTGGCTTAAACAGTTCGCAGTTCTTTACAAACTGTGTCATAATAACACACAGTGAATCAAAACCGTACAACCCAATAGCGTGGGTGATGCATGAAAAAAGGTATACATCCTCGTCTTCCGTAGGCTAAATAAATATATGTGGTGTGTAGATGTATCATGAAAAGAACAATGAGGTTTTTAGTTGTTAATCAACTGGTAATTAAAGACTATGATTAATTAAACTGAGATCGATAGCACTTAATAATTACATACATATTCTTTCCAAATAATATGACAATACTAGCTTCAAGTCTTATCCATAAGATACTAACATTCATGAGAAAGGTCAGGGGCTTTGCGAATAGGACAAATTAATGAGTTGTAATATGGCAAAAAATAAATTTCTGTGGTGGAATTTTTTATGAAAATATATTACATTGTAATCTGGTAAAAACCATTACGTACGTGCAGAAGCCATGGTCAGATCAGGCTTGAAACTGAATGGGACTTCAGTCTTACATGAAAGGTCTATAAGATAAAATACTCCCCCTCAGATATCCAAGGTTAAACATTTTTTGCACGGACCACTCATCGCAATTGATTGCTTTTTAAACTGGTGACGCCAATTGCACTTCTGTACTGAAGACCGTCTCAGCTGCGAACTTGTTACAGACCTTACCAACAAATACCCACCTTTGACGCTACCCTGGTGATCACTGTAGATTATGGCTGCCCCCTTATTACACAGTTCCTCTTTTATAGAGGTTTGAATAGCTCCTTAAAAGTTATAAGTGATTCATACTGTTTTACATGGCTAGCCAAAAAATTCATTAGCTGCAAGCCATTATAAAAGAAACACACAAAAAAGAAAGATCCATAATGTAAACACTTACCAATATTATTTTCTACAGCAGCCCCTTTTGTAAAGCTTTAATGATTCGTTTTTTTCTCCTCCAACTGCTTTAATCTCAGTTATTTAAGAGGTCATAGTAAGAATTCTGAAGCATTGATCATTAGGCAGTTGGACATTGTCAAGCGAAAGCTCAAGTTTAGTTGTGATAGCATCTATGTAGGTGGAGTCTCAAAGTTTACACAAATGCATGGAAGTCAGTCAGACCAGATAAACTATGTAACTGTCTCAATCTAAATGCACTGCAACTCCCTATATGGCTCCTGGCCATAAACAGTATTGATCTGGCCGAATCTTGTATCTTAAAATTGATTTGTTTACATCTTATGGCTAATCTCTGAAATACCTGAGACATAAGGTATAAATTACACCACAAAGAACTTAATTTCAAGTAAGCAAGCTTAAGACTCGGTACCTCTGAGCCAAAAGTCATTTGTTGACCAACTTAAAGGCATGGATATAAAATACACGTCCTATTTCAGATTGTGCTTTTAAATATCAATAGAACATGATTCTCCAGTACTTTATCTATCTGAAAAGAGATGATGAGAATTTTACAAAACGAACCCTTCTAAAAGCTAAACTACAACGACTATATACATATTTGTGAAGATGGTTTACATGCAACCTATCTATTTATCAAATATATTTGGAAAAAGAATGCTACAACTGACTTTCTTATGGCCCATCTAAAGGCAAAAAAAACTTATTTCTTCAAATACAAAAAATCAAATAAAATCAATAAGGAAGCAAGTGCGAACTTAAGCCTCGGTACTCATGATCTCAGTAGAGAAAATTTCTAGCAGCGGCTATAAGTGTATAGATCAAACACTACAAAGAAGTATCCGTATGAGGAAAATTTCTCTTATTTCGTAGGATCTGCTTGCTGGGAGCAGAAAAAGCATGAAAATAAGGATCCTATCTGTAAAAATCTTCATTAGCGATGTAAAAAGAACTAACCTTTGAGTCAAAACACCTGCATGTCATCTACCGAAAGAAGCTACAGGCTGCCAGGCTGCCAGCTGAAAGAAGCAGAAAGAGAATCAGATTCTACAGCTATAACAGGACGTTGCACTGTGTAAGGCGGAATCAAATTCCAATGCTTCTGAAAGAAAAAAATTATGTAAAACTAAACAGCAACCAAGTCTTTGTCCTGATGTAATTGGACTTGTAGGAGTATAAAGAAATATTCGATTGTCATGATTTCAGATCTGGATATAATTTGTCTTTAAGCTTCTTAGTTTAGAACGGTCTAACATCTAAATACCTTTACCACAAATCTGAATTTCACATTAATAAATGAAACCATAAACATATACTCAATCGAGCATGGGGACACAACAACATGGAACCTAAAACACATACTGGTTTTTTCCAGACTAACTATAATAACATGAGTGATGCAGTCTAGATGCAAGATTGTGGTTGGACTTTCAGTAATCATGTGTGTGAATACAACTTCAGACAAAAGAATTAACATTGTCTTCATTAACTAATATTGTCTGAGACTCTCTCGACGCTGAAATCGAAAGATTGATATTCGTGAGTAAAATCATGGAAAATATTTTGAAACTTTCCGGCAGATTCAAATATTGACTATATAATATAGTGTTGATGTATTCTTACAATCTTAGAGTGTGATTCTGAAGTACCCATCTAGTGCTTCCAAAGAATACAACTCCTCTAAGCAAACCATGGTTGACACTGGACGTGGGTGTAAGAAAATGCTTAGTTAGCGGTATGAACTCCATGGGTATCAACACGTAAGCCTGCTGTTTCGTTGCCCTTATGGAGCAGCATAATTAAGTATTTTGTGAAGAAAAGATGACATATAGTACGTACTTACCATTCACTGGGTTACTTCCTAGAGCATGAAGACTTCACATTCCAATGCCATTGTTGCACCCATGTGAGAGAGCTATACAAATGGAATCCTTACCGTCAATGGACATGCTAGAGGTACATTGCATAGACAAAATTAGTTCATCAATATCCACACTTGACCAACCTATGAAGAATTCAACAAATAACAATTAATCAACTCATAGACATTAAGCATTGGGATAGTAGTAGATTATGATCTCAATATTTGGGCATAGACATAATTGAAAAGAAAATGATGAAAGTTGTGACAATGTTTTAGGTTATGATACCCACTGCTAAGTTATTCTCTGAATTACAACTGTACCATGACATCCTCCAATTTACCCGCATAAGAACCAACCCCTAACATGTTATCAAAAACCACCAAAGGAAAATTCATATGTAAGAACTAATAACGTAATATATGAGTTTAAAGGATCCAAAGAAAGAGAATTAATATCCAAATAAGGACTTAATAGGTGGTTGATGGGTATTTATTTAAAGTAACCCCGATGACCGCAGGGGCATGACTGCAAACCAGATTTGTTGGTCTATTTCCTAAAAATCCATAAAATTTTGGTTTTACTCAATTGCAACAGTTACAGCAGTTATATGCTTTCAAATCTGTTGATAACAATTACATCGATCAACAAATACAACAGTTAAAAGCAAAACTACGACGCGATATGAATCAAACAACAATTTTTATGGCAAACGAATAGCATTTAGTTGGTCTAATAAATTAAAACCTCGTAAAACCAAAATGAGATAGAGTTTAATTCATACCTGGAACAGATAATACGAAGAAGAAGATAATCAACAACAATTCATACTTGAGATGGACTGTAGTTCTTTTCTCAATATGTCCTCCAGTCCAACCAAAATCTGCAAGAATGCAACCCAAAAATAAGAAACACAAATCGACGAATAACAAAATCACATACCATAAAAATCATCAAATAAGAACGTTCACATACTCGAAGAGGGTTGTGATTGATTAGTCTCAAGAGAGTAAGGAGAAGAAAGCAATGGATCAAGTTAAAATTGGGGAAAGTAGAACCCTAACCCAGAATTTACCCATATCAAAGTGAAAAAACCTGTTCTTTAAAAAATGAATCGTTGTATTTGTTTTCTGATTCATAGATGGTTTTAATTAGACATTCATTGCGTAGAGGAAAACTGAAATTCTTTGACTCGAAGAAAACGTACAAAGAGTAAAGGAGAGGATAAGACATGAAAGGGAGTGTCAAAACCAAAAAGGAAATTGTGAGGATCAATTTCCGCCACTAGATAGATTCAATCTGAACCAATATAGATGGTCAGTATGTCCTAGTCCATATGATTTACCAGAATGGGATGGAATGGATCTTCATGGAACTTCTGAATTTTATAAGGGTGAATGGAAAATGGGCAATATGGACAAATATGAATTTAAGAAATTTTAGATATATAGAGATAAACCTCTATGTAGAACAATGTAGAGGTGAAAACAAACATGCTTTAAGCTTAGAAACCAAGAATGGCAAGATGCAATTGTATTCATTAAGCAGAACTAATAAGTGTCTATCAGTAATGCCAGTAGTCCAATGCTTTTTAGTAGCAACTTAAGCGTAGTTCAAACGGAAATGATTAACAAACTCTACAAAATGTTAGACTACATTGTGTTAAAACGATTTCCAATGCATTCATTCATTAACAAACAAGCCTTTATATAGCCAATAATACATCAATTAGCACTAAGTCACGAACACTAATATGCTCCTAACTAACAGGACTAACAACCCAAGACTATTAACAAACTAAACAATCATAAATGTGTGAATCATCACACACGATTAACTCAAGCCTTAGTCTAGCATTGTAGAGTTTGAGTTTCCAACATCTCAGTTATGGCTCTAATACGCCCCCTCAAGTTGAACATGGAGAGAATCGAAGTGTTCAACTTGAACAATATCTACAAAAAAAAATCTTGTAACACAATGATCGACCATCGTCATGTCGTCTTGATATCTTCATGAATCCGGTAACACAAACTTCGACAACGGCCACTAATTTTCACAACTGCAGTATGCAGCCTTGATTGCCTAAAAGGATTTGAGAACTTAAAATGAAAATGGATTAATTAGAATGATTTAAGAACGATCTTCAGTAATAAACTAAAGCTTTGTGAATTGATGCACAAACGATCACTGAAGATGAAAAATATGATTACCAGAGAGTTTTCATGAGTGAAAACTGATTTTGACAGATATTTAGGAAATCCCATAATAACAGGATTGATAAGAACGGAGTTGAATACGGTTGAAGGAATAAAAGTCTGAACTGACATTAGACTGCTCATGACTCAAGAGAGCGAGGATTAAGGAAAGTATTGTGACAGACTATCACAATTGAACTATATGGAAATATATGGAAATCATGAGAATTATGGAAATCAAAATTGATTTGACTTTTGAGAATGGAAAGAGTAAAGTTACCCATATATTTTGTAGGATACTCGAACTATTTCACAAACTATATTTGGAAGTTTGGAACACTGAAAAATTGACTGCGAAATATTCGCACGAATTAATTTATTGATGATGTCGAAATGAAGTATGAAGTAAAATGACGACATATTTTGGGAGACCAATATCATTCGTTATACTCGACTATTAAACTATTTCCGGATATAATGGAAACATTTTCGGGTTTGACTTTGAGATAACAAAAGGATTGCCCGTATCATAAGGTCATGAATTCTGAGAATGGATACTTCAGTACTCACAGAAGAAATCCATCAGATTAACTAGTTGTGATGGACATATATCTAATGATGTTTGTTTGAAAGAGAAATTGAATAAACATCTTTCATGTAGAATGATAAAAAAAAACAAATGATAATGTCCGTTGCCATATATCATTTTGAGATTGATTAGGGACTTAGCATTGATATTGATAAAAATCGAATGTCAAAGAATGAATACTGATCGACTGATGAACTGAAGATTGAGATATTATCCAGTCCTTAATAAAATAAGAAGGTTCACGTTACATGGAACCTATAGCATCATAATTTTAGAGGAAGAAACCAATGTATTTGGGTGTTTGATTGATCAATATTGAAAAATATAGTAGCTCTTAAAGATTGGAGCTAGATGTGATTGATTTGATCTGATAAATGGAAATTAAGATGCAAACAACTTGCACAAAACATAAACATCGTCTATTGAGTAAAAGAGACTTCGATACCCATATTAAGAGTTAACACTGTGTTAACGGAAAAACCAGAAACACACTAATGGGATGGATTATATTTGATTTTATTTTCAAAGAGATAATAAAGGAATACCCATATCTATAGGATATTTGAAAAGATATGAAATATTCAAACACATAGTGCAATCGATAGTGATAACACGTCTTACGACATAAAATCCGAAAGGCAACAAGATCGGAAATGACCTGATTTTCGGAATTAGAATTTATTGTATTTTCAGAATGAATGATCTTACTGAAAATAAAAGATGGAATCAGAATATTATATTTCAATGTGAAGAAAATTATGAACGGTGAGTAATATTCTTTAATTCCGAAACTTGATTACGGATGAAATCGGATGAAATATAGTGATGTGATTTTGGATCAATAACGAAACCTGGTTTAGGATCATTAGCACATAACGATGTACATAGAGAACAATGTACCGTGACGATGGTGTCACAGTAAAAATATGACTTCCAAGTTACAAATCTTAACTTGCAGAGATATTCTTTCCATTTTCGAAATTAAATGGTATATATCTTCTTGATGAAACGAAGAATAAGCAATTGATCATCCATGGTATTGAACCAATGGGAGCAAACTTGTGTTGATTTTCAACAAGGATTTTGAATCTAAAACGATATTGAAATACAAACCATGAAATGATCAACCGGACATATTTTGATTGATATAGGATAGAAAGAGATGACCCCCTTGAATGAAATGAGCCATCTTTTGATGATGATGAGGTGTTGAATATAACCTGAAATGGAAAATTAAATCATAGTTGATGAAACATTAGATAAAAATATGAAGCGGAAGCATTTGGAGCGGATCTCACCGCTCTGATACCATGTGAAAATATGGATATTGAGGGATTATTGATCGGAGAAAGATAGAATTGATAAAATGATCATCAGAATGATACTCTGTGATAACTTTTACATTTACATTATAGTTGTTATTTATAGTTACACTTAATCAGTAAACCCTAGAGGATAACAACAAATTACTTTGACTAGGTTAATCTTATCTAACAGCTATTCACATCTTGTAGCTAACTTGACCTTCATAAATCTTGTTGTTGACGTGGTTTTCTTGACTATCTTTAAGTTAGCTAACTTGTTGCATGATCATACGCCATATATTCTAATACTTTGCACTGCTCACCTGTCGGGAAATCAACAGTGAAGTGAATGTACAATTTACCCCGCATGAGTTGGTTTTGATACATGGGCATCCCTTCATTGTTTACTGCCTTGAATGAATCATGCTTGATGACTTCCCCAGGGTTAGTCTTGATGAGGAGCCGCCTACCATCAAGGTGGGTCAGTGCAAACTGAAATCCGCAGAGGGCTTCGGTTAAGGACAATGTGTGCTCCACAAACAAATCATCACCCTTTCTCTTAAACTTGGGGTGATCCTTTTGAGCCAAGGTAAAGACTACATCCCCTGTGACAGCACCTGGAGCTTGATCGGCTTCTCCACTGAAAGTGATTTTATCTCCAATCTGCATTCCCTTCTCAACATACACTTCCAGCACCTTTTTTTCTAGGACAATCTTCTCACCTTTGCATTGAGAGCAGAGATCCTCGTCTCTGATGGTTTTTCCTGTACCCTTACACTCATTACATGGATGCTGCATCTGTTGGAACAGTTTGTGAGCCATCTTCCTCAGTGATACTTTCATACCAGAACCTTGACAACCAGAACACTTTGTCGAAGCACCAGATTTTGAGCCCTTGCCAGTACACTTGGAGCAAATTACATTGCGTGAGTTGGACAGTTTCTTGGAAGTGCCGCTGTAGAGATCCTCCAGAGATACCTTCAGTTGATGCTGAACATCTTTTCCCCGCCTTTCTTTTGCTCTTGGGCCGCCACCCTTTCTTTCCCTGAGGATATCTGAGGGGTTATCGCCATCATCACCTCCATCCATTCCTTCCCTGAGTGCATCCTCACCAAACCGATCATAAATTTCACGTTTCTTTGGATCACTCAGAACCTCATAAGCATGTGCCAACTCCTTGAACTTCATTGCAGCCTTTCTATAAGCTTTCTTCAATTCATCAGGAGAAGCATTCTTCTGTACTCCAAGGACTTCATAGTGCTTTGTGTTGTTACTTTTCTTAGGTTCTCTTCCAAACATCTTCAACCCAGAGATTATTAATCACCAAGATTTTTCAAAAGAACCCTAACTCAGACGAGGGGCTAGAATTTCACAAACAAAAAAATTGCAGTTGTGAAAAAGAGAGCTCTCTTTTATAGCCTCCTCTTTTCTTTCTTTGCTTGGATCTGGACACGCTATAGGACGCGGAGAAAGGCAAAAGGTTTTAGCAACCGACTTGGATATAGAAACCAGCCAGGATATAGAAACCAGCCAGGATATAGAATATTCTAGGGTTGTTCCTATTTACCACCTACACTCTCACTATTTTCCACCCTTTTAAAATTCCACTCATAATTTCAGCCGTTTGTGATGGAAATGAAGTGAAGCGTCAAATGATTAGCCATTTTTGGTCTTTTTTTTTCTCAAGCATCAAATGATTAGCCTTTTTTGGGTTTTTTTTCCCTCAAGCGTCAAATGATTAGCTATGTTTTTTTTTTCCTCAAGCGTCAAATAATTAGCCGCTTTTGGTTTTTCTTTTCTCAAGCGTCAAAATGATTAGCCGCTTAGACCTGCTTTTTTTTGCTCCACGGTCAGTTTTACACACTTTCGGTTAGTCTATCTTTCAAAATGAAAGTGATAGAGTGCAAAAGCACTCTACCCATAGCCCTTGCTCTAATTACCACCTCCAAAAAATTCTAAAACTCTTTGAGCATCTCCAATAGTGGGTGGAAAAATTTCTACGTGGAGGTCTTATTTAGACTTTTATTTTGAAGATTTATGTGGGTTCACCTTAAAACTAGTAAACTATCTCCAACAGTGGATGTTATAACCTCTATTATATCTTATGTGGATAAGATCTTAACCATTTAATTTAATTTAAAATAATTATTAAAGGAAAAAAAAATTGAGGGTCTTTCCGAAAGTCTAGTTAAGACTTTCTCTAACACCTTTTGTAGTTCATGTCATCACTCTTAAACTCAAAAACCCTACTATTGGAGATTCATTTTCAAGAATATTAGGTCTTAGATCTTATGTGGCAATAAAAATTAAAACCTCTACCCACTTTCGGAGATGCTCTTAATTACTACCATTTGATTTTTCTTTCCACCCAGTAGTAATTCCACCCACAACTAATAAACTTGCAAACCTAAAATCTACTACCCTAGCAAATAATCCATTTCTCCACTACCGTTGCCACCTTTTTTCCATCTCCACAATACTCGCCCACCTTCGATTTTTTTTAATTTTCATGATCTTCTAATCGTTGATTAGTATCATAAGATGCCTCCAAAAGGGGATTATTAAGCAAAATGAAAACCATAAAAAAACTAAACCTAATATTTAATGATTTTGTTTTGTTTTAGAACTCATCGTCAAAACATACGAGCAACAACACAATTGATTTCAGTAACTAGTTTAAATGAAATCATCAGTTACACGACCAAGCATAAAACCTTGGATATTTCGTTTTATCATTATCATCATTTCGTGATTATCAATCATTATGACTATAAGGGGTCCATGTGTATTTAGATCAAAGTAAGTCATTAATTAATGAAGTTTTGGATGATCAGTTTACGTAGTATTCACACTCATTTGAGTGAACACATAGATGCGGCAAGGACGGATTTAAATCCCATATTACAAGATTTTTAGCGGATCATGAGCTTGAAAATGCAGAACATTTGTATGGTTTTAAAATGTCTGTTATAAAAATGGAGAAAAAAATGACGAAGACTAGGTGATTTGACTTGGTAGGTGGTAAATATGAAAATCTAAAATTAAAAAGTAGTTTGTTTTAAGAGATTGTGAAAGGGGTGGGAAATAAAGAGAGTGTAGGTGGTAAATAGGGACAAATCCCAACGCTTCAGGAATAGTTGTGCTCGTTATACATCATTGTTACGTGCTTTAACTGGTTTTTCTGAAGAGGATACTAGGAATACTGTATGTATCATAGATGATTTCTTTGATGAAGTCATATCTCGAGATTGTGAAGACAAAAGTTGAGGTCATACAACTTTGTTATTGTGGCTTCATATTAGAAGTAGTTTGCTTTTTCATGTTTTTTAGAGTTTTTCAGCATGTACTACTTTTCATTAATAAAAGTTCTTTTTAGATAATTATTAATGATGTTTGCAATACTTGATTTGTCTACCTCAATCTTATTGCAAAGCACAACTTTTCACTAGTGGAAAATGGCCTTGTTAAGCATGCCAGAATCAGACTTAATCACCCAGAATAAGTCTGTTTCTGTCATGTGTATCCTGGAAGACTTATTTAAAAATAAGTCTGATTCCAGCATACATTTATTGTTTGAAAAGAAAGACTGCCTTAGTTAGTTGTTCGATAACACAGACAGAAGCAGTCTTTTATTTAATTATATTTTATAAAAAAAAATAGATTTGTTTCAGCTGAATCTAGAAATGTTTCAGCTGAATCTTAATTGAGAACAAAATCAAAATTGAAACTTAATGGAAACCAATTATACAATTATATTGAAAGTTCAACATCTTAAATCTATCCAAGTTCAAAATATGAAAACAATGATCAACTTCAATTTCTTTCACAACCTACAGTATAAATTGTTACTTTCTAAGCTCCATTGTACATCACCGCCAAAAACCAGTAAAAACTAGATTATGTTGTTTTGTCTCACATGTTGTCAGCTTGGAACCATTCCAAGAGCTGGATAGACTTTTTATAGAAGCTAAGGTTGATGCCGGACACATTTCTCTCTACTCGCGCCTGCAGTACGCCTCAATAACAAAACGACTTCTTTCCTTACTAACTCTCGAAAACATGGTGCATTTCTCGAGCCTTACACAGTAACCTTCTCGATATCCCTCCCTGAAATAAGAAATTCATAAATTAGTTCAATGACGCAACAATTCAAGAAGAATAAACCGGTAGAAGAAACATACATATGAATAAGTAAAAACTCGGTTCAAAAACAGAGGATTTCTCAAGAAAGGCAGGTGAAAACCATTTTTGAAATGAAATTCCTTCAGGAGGAAGATGCAAAGTAAGATTAGCCATTAGACAGTATGAGTGTTGAATTTTATTGCCTCTCTATTAGCTCATTCCCTAATCTCTTGAAAAATGTAAATCCAAAACTGAGCTTGTACCTAGGGTGGAACATCAGTTAAAATTTTGTTGTATTTAAGACAACGACCAACAGAAATTTGTACATAGCACTAATGAGTTTGATATTCTGGTACCTCATTTAATATCCTATGTAATTCATCCCTCGCCTCAACAACAGGGTCTCTGTCATTGCTATCAACCACAAAGATAAGACCTTGTGTGTTCTGGAAGTAGTGCCTACACAATGGATGGATCTGTAAAAGAAATGAAATAACCAAATGCTCTTTGTATCAACATAAAATGTAAAAGAGAACACAAAATAAAAAACGTAACAAATATTTATACCATGCCTTGACCACCAACATCCCGCAAAGTGAAGCTAATGTTCCTGTATTCAACAATCTCGACATTAAACCCTGCAATACGAAAGCATTGTTAATAAGATAATCAACTCCCTACACTTAAAACACAGTAAGTTGCCAATTATCTAAAGCATCTTAACCATGGTTCCACCTACCAGATGTGCATTACGACTGCAATAGAAGCCACCCTGTTGGATCCCCACATCAAGACTCAATTGGTCGAAGTGAAATGTTGCTTGTGATAGATTAAAAGACGAATCGAGCTCTAATCGAGTTTAACAGATCCGAAAATTTTTATCAAAAAATTTACTGAAATTTTGTCTCTAAAGCGAGATTAACAAGAATTATTAACAGATCCGAGCTCTAATCAAGTTTAAATAAGCATTTCGAGATCAAATCAATGAAACTTGGTTTTTCAAAATCTTGAGAATTTTTTTCCTGAAAATCGTTAAACCAAAAATCAGAAGATATAATCAACTTTGGATCTTTGGATCTCGATCTCTTTTTTGTAGTCCTGCATAAACAAGCAACTTAAAATCAAATTTAGTTTCTGAACCGATCCAAATCAAAATCAAAATCAAAATAGAAACAGATCTGAGTTCTGTTCATTAACATTAGCTTGAAGCATAAAAACGTAACCTTTAATACATATTCATTGACATAAACTTCAAGATCAGGAAGAATATTAGGATTGAATGAATTCAATGCAACAAGTTGTTCAACAGTAAACCATTTTTTGTTTTGGACTGCTCTCTTTACCCATCTTTGTTTGATTCACCAACAATATTAAGAACGATCCCTAAAAACTCAACAGAGGAAACGTTCATAGAATAATGAAGCGTTATTTTTTTGAAGAAGAAGGCTAAGGATTTTGAGGATTTTGTTTTAGGGCAGAGAAATGAAAATGAAAGAGAGAGGGGTTTTCTCAAAGATAATGATATTTACTTGGTTCTTTCTTTATTATCCGATTTTCTTGGTTATTGCTCCGTAGAAATTAGTGACCCTGGCATTCTTTTCTCAAGTCCACCTGGATTACGTTTAGTTTACCGAAATACCCCCCAAAACAAAGTCTGGTCCTGGAAGATTTTTAATTTTTCTGTTTTTTTAACAAAAAAACAACTGTTTAGGACTAAATTATAACTAAGCTAGTCCATGGCAGACTTTCATCTAAGCCCTAGTCAGTCTTAACCAAGCCATTTTCCACTAGTGTTTTATTGCTTCGGTGATTTCACAAAAGTTGTGTCATATTACAAAAGTTAAGCTTTTTCTCACAATTAAGAAACTTTTGATTGTATGGTTTTTAGGGTTTTCACAAACTCGAAATCATATATTTTTTTCCAAAAATCTGGCTAAGGGAAAGAAATTGTAAACAAAGGAAAACTGGATACATTAAATTGTTTGTCCAAATCATATTAACTTGGTATGCGAGTACTTAACTTGACCTATCTCTATAGGTTTGAAACCCTAGTCTCAAACTACTTTGTCATAATTTTGTGACAAATAGGGGGAGAATACATATGGTTCTTGTTCTTGTGGCTCACAACCATAGGGGGGAGAACATCATGTGCTTGCTTGTTGTGCTTTTGCAAAGTATCAAGTAAGGGGGAGTAATTAAAGTTAAGAAGAAGCTTCGTATCAGGTATGAGTAGAATCACTTTAAAGTTTTGATACATGGACTTTAAATTTTGCTCAGATTCTTACTTTTTGCACAAACAACATGTGCGATTAGCATATTAACCTATGTAAGCTCGAGCGTACTTTTGTAGTTGTTTGAGCTGGATATGTTGTAGTGTCTGCATTCGAGTTTTTCAACAAGAATTAAAAGAACACATCAAGACTCAAAGAGAAGTTGAAGAATCCAAGAAATCAAGATACATCTGGGTTAGATCTTTATTGTATATCTTTTGAATCCATATGTAAATTGGTTTTGTCACTAAAATTGACAAAGGGGGAGATTGTTAGGGCATTATCCAGTCAAACCCACTAACGTTGGTATGTCAAGCTAGTTGTCAGTTTTAGGTGTCAAAACACAATTCTTGATTTAGCCTAGAGTCTAGATTTCGGAATTGGGATATAGACAAAGTAGTAGAGACCTTGAAGACGGAGACTGTGAAGACAAAAAAGACATCAATTATTCTTCATCGACAAAAGGTTAGTAGGAGTTATGACTTTTATGGAAATTCTTCTATTCTACTTATTCTATCTTTCGAAATAGTCGGCTACTTTAGTAGAGATACTAATAGCGATTGAGATTGTATTCTTGTCTACATAACCATGTGTTATGTTAGTATTGGTTCCCACGAATACTAAGGTTACAAGGTGCGTGAGATAGATTCGATACCATTTTTCCATAGCAATGGTTTGCTTGCAAATCACTTGTAGGATATGGGTGAATCTAAAGGAGTACTCTTGAGCAAGAGTCCAGTGGATTATAGTTGAGGGCGTAATAACACGTCTAAGTACTGGCCCAGCCCAGAACTTCCAGCGGATCCAGTTAAACTATAATTCTGAACAAAGGCGGTTCACGAACCGGTTCGTGAACAGTGACTCCGGATTTTACTACTGAGTTCCAAAACATCAATTTGTACACGTACATGTACGTGAACCACAGATTCGATGAATCTTGCCGGAATTCAGAAGGACGGTTCACGAATCGTCCAAGTGAATATTCTTAGGAATTTCACACAGGTTAAACTGTGACTCATTTATTTCTTTGTTAGACTTGGTTATCACAAACATATCTTTTGTGGTCCATATAACGATTCTCAATGTGTCAATAAGATAAAGATTATCTCTGGTCTGTTGGATATCAATCTTGAAGTGATTTTGAGCTGACAAATCACTTGGCAGATAAATGATAAAGATTTCCAGTTGAGATAAATCTAGGTTTATTTGTGTGCAAGTCAAGTAACGGGTTCGTTTTACACGAGCACTTGCTAAACTTGTGGAACAAGTAACTAATTGCTTTATTCCTAAGCAACATATCTTATCGAGTGCTATAAATAGAGGTTTCAGAACGAAAACCACAAGCATCAAGCATACGTGAAGTTTCTCTGTGGAATTGATCATAAACTCTTTTCACTTAGGTGAAAGCTTGTTGTGGTATAGTCATCCTCTATTAGGTAGCAGTTCCTCTGTGGGATTTACCTAACGACTATAAAAGACTTCTCTTGAGAGTTGGGAAGAACATGTAGGAGGTTGAGACCTTAGTGGTTGAAATCGGATTAACCTGTAACCTTGGTTGCCTGATTACGTTCTTGTCTATTCTACGGTCCTTCTCTTCTGTTATAAGGCCATTCAAGAACTGATACGCAACTACATGGGTGTGCTGAAGCTGGTCGTTTCCAGGGTTTTCCTCTTCAACCATCTCTTCTGCTGGTAAAGGCATTCCGTACAGAGGGTTTATGTTTACCACCTGCTTACTGGGGATTGTTGCCGTGCTCCTATGTGAACTTCGTGGTAAATTGATTGCGTCCTCCAGATCGAGATTGGTCTCTCCCTGGGCCCTTAGAGATTGTAACTTGCTCCGTGTCAGCGCGGGTTGCTGTCGGCTTCTAGTCGCCAACAACTTTCCTTCGTTATCCATGAGCTACTCCACTCATTTTCCTGCTGATATGATGGAGAAGAAAAGACGATGGTAAAACGTACTTTTAGTGGTACAAAATCTTTCCTACCCAGCTGATCCCCTAGGTAAGTCTGAAAAAGTAGTATTAGTTTTCGTTTTCCTAGCTAAAATATGAACTATTAGTAAGAAATTGATCTGGTGATTTTTTCGATAAGAAATTCTTTTTTGTGATTCTCCAAGCCGGATTGTATCCAAATATAAAAGGCGATGAGAAAAAAGAAAGAACTTAGTGACTGGGATTTTTATTAAAATCTGGTTGTTTTGAAACCTTACAAGGGACTGGTCCCTGTTTCTAGCGCCAAACTGTTGATACTAATTTTACCATATCATACTACAAGTAAAAATTATTAATGGATCAATTGTTCAAGTCGTTGGTGACCTTTGTTCGTTAATAACCGAGGATTTGTCCAAGGGTTTGAACGTGTTATCACTAGTTATTATGAACCAGGATGGTTACAGACTTCAACCGTGAATCACCTTGGAGGTGATCGTCAAGCAAGATTAACTACAATAAACGTAAGTGCAATGATGATCAACACAACCATTAACGAGGTTCAGCAGCTGTGTGCTTACGTCCTCGGGGTATAGTCTATGTTCTATTATACTTAATCCGTAAAGTTTTCTCTGGTTTACACTATAAGTCACTCCAATTTGTTATGGATAGAGGACATATGAAATCTTGAGAGTATCACTCAAAGATTATCACTCCTAGCTATCCTTTCCCAAACTATGCGACCCCCATTCCTGTTGATGAGAGGGGGTATTTATAGTACTTCTGTAGGCACCGCTCTTTGCTATCTTTGGTTGCTTCGTTCTCTTGATACTCCTTGGTTTGTCCATCCATCTTCGGTGACCTCCCTCATCATCCAATCATATCCCATCGTATTGTTATGTGGAGGATCCTTGTTGTATTCTTGCGCTGCCGGCTCCTCCTTGCCTTGGTCGAGGTTTCTTTACTTCACCGTTGGTTGGGTCAATCCCCAATCGACAAACGATTTCTTTTCAAGATGTCTACAGCATTAAATGCGGTGTGACTGCTCCTTGGCGTGCCTGCTTTCTCCTAGTATCGTAGGTTTGGTGATACTTTAATCTCCTCCATTGGATTTCATCATCTCGTGATGAGTTATCCCTTCGCCTGGTTTCGCTTCTGTCCTTCGCGGCTCGTATTGCTTCGGTGTACGTCTTACGGTGATGACACCACGTGTCCATCCGAAATTATGCATTAACAAAAAGGTTGAAGACTTGTTCGACAAACCTTTAGAGTTTGATGAAGAATGACCAACTCCTGTCACATAAAACTTGCTGAAGATGTGAACAATATTGTAGCAATGATTTCCACTGGTAGTGTAGTTGATCTTTCGATCATTATAAAGTGATTAAGGAACCAGTTGATCTAAATACTAGGGAGCTAGAATTAATGAGGATGCGTCTTGATCGAGCATATGAATATATAGAAACCTTGATGAAGCTGTTCAAGAAACTTTCAGAATGCAGTCCGCAGGAATCCTCAACCAATGCTGAATAGTCTTTGTATGACATATCTAGAGTTTTGGTCTTCTATAGAGTCTTCCCTCTGTTTCGAAACTATTATGAAATAAAATAAAAAGATTATTAGACTTTTAGTTCTTTTGTTATTTTTTTGTTTCGAAAAACTTTAAATAAAATTATTACTATTTACTTGCGTCTGATTCGAATTTGTCCATGAAAATTAATTAAAAATTAAAAAAATAATATATGTGTGTATGTTGTATTTGTTCACGCAGTTTCGAATCAATTTTCTGAAAAATATAAAAAGTAGAAAATCGGAAAAACCTAAATAGTACGTGAGTTTTGAATGCAACATTGAGTTAATATTTCTAAATCTATTATGGATGTATGTTGCAGGGTATCAAGATAATTCTTTTATCTCGTATGGAGCTGATCTTTATTGTTTTAATATCTTGATATCATGTGCCTCCTTTATTTGTGGCTGTTATGTTTGTACTAACGATTGTGTTGCAGGTATGAGTATAACTATGTAAGGAGGGTATGGATTTTATGCTAGTCACATTACTATTGGATATCCATGTGTCTTTTTGACAAGGAGTTATAGTATACGCATAAATCAATGGTTTTGGTATAATCTAGTATGACTACGGACGTGTTCGAAAACCCAAAACCAAGTCTAAGTCTTTTTCTGGTAAAGATTGTCCCGTTGTTCTCATGTCCGAGGGAATGACAATCAACGGGGGAGAGTTCTTTTGTGAACTTGTGCATAATAGAAATATATCTTTAGGGGAGCGTGGTTGTGGAATATATAAGGAATATAATTGTTAACTGCTTATATCTTTTGTATTTCCTGACAGGTTGCTTGAGCTTATCATATACATATATATTTTGTGTAACTTGTCGAAATGTTGACCCGTGTGATTGCGATCATTCTTATATGTTGAATCGAGTTCTCTGAACTTGAGCATTTATCTCGTACCCAGATATTTTCAAGACCCTTTGTCAATTATTTTTGACAAAAAGGGGGATAAATATTGATAGCTTGACTTCAGTCAGTGCTTGGTCTCTGACAAAGCAGTGTCATATGGGGAGAAAAATGCCTGCGCGTATATTGAAAAATAAATGAAAGCATGAACTAAGGGGGAGTAACACTTGATGTTACTAGCACTGTAGACTTTTGCGTTGTGCTACAGGTGATAACAATACGTCGGAGATTGATATACATCTGAACTTACATTTAGGGGAGTAAGTGTATTGGTTATCAGTATTTTTCAATAGTACATATATTGTTTGCAGACTGACATATTTTGCAGGTACTATTGGTGTGCTGTCAAGCTAAGTAGAAGAACTTGAAGCGTAGAACTTAGGTTTGAAATTTCTCGTTCATCTATGTAAAGAGTTTTTGTCACTAAAATTGACAAAGGGGGAGATTGTTAGAGCATGGCTCGGTCAGCCTCACTAAGTGTTGGTATGTCAAGCTTAGTTGTCAACTTTAGTGATCAAAACTCGACCGCTAAACAACACACAATTAGGTGAAGTCATGTGAGAGTTAGCTTTAGGTTGTGGAAGATTTTGGTAGGATTTAGAATCACTGGTTGAAAAGTTGAAGAAAGACTGAAGATCAAACGAAGACATCCGGCTTCATCATTCAACAGGTTAGTGAATCTAAATAGCGCGATTCCATTATTTTTTATACTTGTGCTACAAAAGACATAAACATAACTCTCAGCTTGAGCTTTACTGTAATGACCCTAAAGCTGGTCAATAACTATAGACTGGCCAAACAACGTTTACGCCACAATTTGACCTAATTTATTGGATTAGAATGCCAAATTTAGTAATTTATTGAAAATTATAGATTAATAATTTGAAAATGATTTCAGTCCCATTAGATGGATCTCGAAAAATTATGCAAAATCGACTACTAAAACGCGTCATTCGGACATCGGACGAGATAGATACAATGCTCATAAATTGGCGTAAAATTTCTATCAGAACCAGTCCAAGCCCATTTGCATTTTATAACAACCTTTAGCTATGACCTAAAGCCAGGCCCATTTACTTAGTTGAGTTGGTGTAAAATTGCTATCAGATGCAAGTTTATATTAAACTAAAATTGATATTTATATATGATAGTGCTTTAGTCAATCAATACTATCTTTTTGTGTGTTTTAGGAGCAGTTGTTGTTGCACTCTAAAGAATGCGAGACACTCATCATTCGAATATGTACTAGTCATAAAGGAAATGAGTATATAGAGAAATAGACAGTTAGAACTCTAGATACAGAAATGTTTAGTATAACTTGAGATAGAGAGGGAGTTGATCCTAGCCACAGTATACCAATAGGTCAAATGGAAAATGAAATTAGTTAGAGAAAATAGATAGTTGGATATTAAGAAAAGAAAGTGGTTAAAAATACATCAAGTTGATATACTTTGCTGGCTAATTTTAAGTATTGAGAATAAAGGTATTTAGAAAATGAATGGAGTGGGTATATGAGAAAAACTGAGAACAAGGAGGAGTTGAGATGATAGTTATCAAGAGTTGGGAATTTAGCCATATGAAGGAGATGATGGTATTAATTTGTTTTGTAGGTCGTTGGAACTGGACCAATACTTAAGGTGTATCGTTTTCTTCTTATAACTCTATTTTAATTCCATTTATAGTTGATCAGAACTATAGCTTAGCCTTAATCAAGTTTGTACAGTATGAGATAATTAGCTATGGATACAATCAATATGGTCCTCATGGTCATTTAGTTTGGTTACGAACAGACAACCGACAAGGAGTACTTGTTTACTGAATATCCATTGGAAATAGATATCAAAAGCTAGTTTGTAAAAATGCAGTGGTCGTATTGTAATCATATAGGGTTCATGACTTGAGTTAGATGGCTAGTGTCCGTGGACCTAGTGAAAGCATGTTTAAGTTCAGGTTCTTGTACTAGGCTTTGGTATGTACGGTGTTTTCTGAGGTATGCAGCCATGTATCGATATTCTTAATGTGTTTGTATGTATAACAGTTAGCTAGTATTAACATCGATAGTCATAAAAGACAAACCAGTGGATGAAGAATTTTGAGGTAGACGTGGATTGTCATTGAATGAGGTGGGAACTCTTATAACCTTTTGTTTTTACCTGGAAAAACAATGCACCGTCTCTGGGTACTTTCGTAGTGTTCGAGATCAAAGTCGAACAAGACGAGCCTAAACCAAGTCAATGGCCGTTCACGTCTTGCTTCGGTCACAGAGAGGATAGAGGTTGATCTAGGGAGGGAAACAGCGAAGAAACTTGAGATCGGGTTGAGGATGTGTTTTGGGTGTAAGAGTTCAGGATTTTCGTCGTGAAGGTGACTGGAAATCTCCAAGGCAATAAGGGTGTTGGGTTGCTCAGGCGTGTTTACTTCTGAGTCTCTGGTTTATTCGGGTGTTCTGAATATCTGGTTGTTTCATGGAAAGATGTTCTGCCTTGGAAGATAGAGGAGGCCTCTATTTATAGTTTTGAACTCACCCTGATCTCTCGATAGAGAAGGTGGAAGTCGTGGAAGAGTGGGGAGTGGAGGACATGAGTTGGTTTCCGTAACTTCCTGAGTTGTGTAGAACATGTCCACTCACGCCATCTTCTCGTAACTGTCCACTATCTCTATCAGTTTCTTTCAACTGTCGTAGACCGCCAGACCGATACCCCTAAAGTTATCCCCCCATGTGATGTTTTGATGTCTCGAGTGATACGCAGATATTGCGTAGTTGAGTTGAGTTGAGTCTGAGTAGAGTCGTATGACTAATTGTCATGACCAACGTGAGTATGGTGCCTCCAGGACACGAGTATAGGAGTGGCCTTGGATGTTGGCCAAGGCCAGGAGTTCATAGCGCCATTGGCTTGTGGCGCCATAGCCCAAGGGGCTACGGCCTTGGCCTTTGGCCAAGGCCAACTTCCAAAGCGCTTGTTTTAGCGCTAACCCTATTATCATGGCGTCATGGCTCATGGAGCCACGGCTTTGGCCTTTGGCCAAGGCCAACTCATCTTGTTGTGGCGCCATGATTCATGGCGCCACGGCCTTGGCTTTTGGCCAAGGCCAACTCATCTTGTTGTGGCGCCATGATTCATGGTGGCTCATGGTTCACGGTGCCATGCTATATGGTGCTATGACTTTGGCATATGGCCAAGGTCAACTTTATTGTAGCCGGTGCGTGCTGGCTATGACTTGGTTATGGTGTGCATGTTTACGCTACAACATACTTGAAGTCATGGCGTGTTTATCCATGGTATGTTAGACCATCCTGAGTTTGGGATGAGGTATGTTTAAGCCTGTTTAGGCTGTTGTATGCTTCTCAGGGAGTTCTGGACAGGCCTAGCTCGAATGTTGATTCGTATAAAGAGGAAATCCATGAGGATGCGTCTCTGTTAACTCTTCACCATGTACCATATAGTGATCTGGTTCTGATGCCGAGAAATTCGAGGCGATGTCGACATGAAGCAGATTAATGGGTTTAATGTGCTGGTGAGATTATCAGTACTGCACTATGATATCATCCTCTCCACTGGGAGTTATAAGAGAGAACTCATAGAGAGTTTATTCAGCTCGTAGAACGGGTTGCATTCTGAGCTATAGAGATCTGCCTGAATAGGCAATTGCACTACGATGTCATTCTCTCCACCCGGGAGGCTATAAGAGGGAACTCGTAGAGTTATAGAGATCTGCCTGAGTAGGCAATCGCTTCTTGGAAAGGCATAACATAAGAAGATTTACGATTTTATCCCTTCTCCATTTTTCACCATCTACAGAAAGTCCCCTGGTTAGTGTGGAACAGTAATGTTTCATACTAAGCACTCGGATGGTGATGGAAACCTCAATTTTCTCAAGGCTTTCTATTCAATGCTAGTAGAGATTATATCGAGCTAATATTTCAATGTGAACTATAGCTATGATGTAAAGCCGAGAATGAGACTATGTGTGTGAAAACATGCAAGTGTAGTTGGATGAAGCCTCTCTCTCTCTCTCTTTTTTTTTAGGTGTTAGGGGGACGAGATGGGTGGTGCCGTAGTTGGCATCACAATGGCCGAGACAAGCAAGGGGCCATGGTCACAGCATCATGGCCATGACGCCATGAAAGCTAAGTGGGTGTGTCCAGGGCGCGAAACCCTAAACTCGTTTTTTTTTTTTTTTTTTTTTTTAAGTTATTCGTGGCGCCATAGGTTTCATGGGCCACGACCTTTGTGGCGCCACAAGCTCTTGCGACCCCATGACTTTTCTAGAGAAGGGTACACTATGCTTAGTGAGGTCCCCAGTGTCATGTATGTGAATACATACATAGGCTAGGTCTTAGCCAAGAAAATAAAAATAAGGGAGAGGTTTTACCCGTTTTAGCAGAGAACTTTTCCTCCTTCTTGTCGTGATCAAGTCCTTGTTTCTCCTTGATCGTCTCCACCAGCAAGACGCGTCCATTGGTGTTCAGAGTTGAATCCGTAGTGTTATGTGAGGTGGAGCACCGATGCTTTACGAGACAATGACCAATCCAGTAATAACCGACAGCAACAGTTGGTAGAGAGATATCAGGGGAGTCGATCGTATTATCTTTTTCTTGGTGTGGATCTGAACATTAGAGCATGTGTTGTCCCGTCTCGGTATCCCCTTTACAGAGACTTCTCCCCAAAGCACGATGATTGCGCCAAGTCCCCAGTCATTGAGGAGGGTGTTGGAGTCAAAATAGGCGAACTACTTGATGAAGATGTTTACCTCGCCGTCTTTACTGAGTAGTGAAGTTATAGGAGGATGTTGGCGCTATGAGGTGTTGTTCCATGAGATGTGGCTCCATGAGGTGTGGCTCCATGTACTTCGTAGCGTCGTGGATGCTGGCGCTATGAGTTTTGCACCATAGCATATTCGTTCTAAACTCCGGCAGTTCGCGTTTTGCGTGACTCCTGGTGCTTGCGTCATATATCTTAACTCACTGGTTGTATCATCACGAAATTTTTACACATGGTATTAGACATCCAGGGAAGTATTTTTTCCAAAAATCTCTTCGAGGCTCCTCGTATATTTTCCGCAGTACTCGACGTGGTCTTGCACATAATTCCTGATTGCGCGTCTCGCGTGTGCTGTAGTGTTTGTGTCGTATCTCCCAATCCCCTTGCTGTATTGGTACGAAATTTTAGTATGCGTTGGGAAACATACATAGAAAGATTGTGTGCGAAAATCTTTCCAAAATCCCTTGTGGATTTCTCAAACCGGTTGTTTCTTCGCGACAGAAGTTGCTGGCGCAGGAAATTCTGACAACTCTTCTTTTCCCCAATGTTCACGCCATATTTCTCAAAACACATGGAGTTATTGTATGAAATTTTACCACAAAGTTGTAGACATTAAACGGAGTTTGTGTATAAATTTTACCCAAGAACTCCTCACGAGCTTTCTGCAGCAACTGTTTTGGTTTCGAATGTAAGTTCTGTCTACTTACTTCGGTGTGCTGTAATGTTGGCGCCATATCTCTTGATCCACGGATTGGATTGCCACGAAATTTTTACACATAACATTATACACCTGTAGGAAGATGTTGTCTAAAATTCACCTTCAAATCTCTTACTGATCTTCCGCGTTGCTCGTTTTCGTGAAGGTTGTCGTACAGCGAACTTGGTATGTAGTCGCGAGCACGTCTTTGTTTGTCTCCAAAGTAGGTTTGATCCATGGAGACCCATAATAAAATAACTTCCCCATAATATGGTTTACCGTACTTGATTGGTAACTCTAACGCTGAGGTTGTAGGCAATAGTGTTGATCCAGAGAGTTAATGAAGACTGGGAGGACATTCTGTGGAGTCACAGAGGTATATGGTGGTGAAAACATCTTGTGGGGCTAAGGTTTGGTGAACTTCTTGTTGTAAGAGATATCTTCTGGGGAAGGTAATTTTCAGTTTTGTAGTTCTGTGGGATTTTGTTTTAAAGGTGTTTCATGGTTCCGCGAATGCGGAGTCACAGAGATAGTCTTGGTGGAAGGTGTGAGGCTATGGGAATATTTCGTGGTGGAAGGTATTATAGAATTTGAAACTTGGGAAGGTCTAGTGAGACAAATACCTTGAATCCCCGTATTTTCTCGCACATCACTTGCTCCAGAAGTTTTAACTCTGATTCCGTAAAGATGATTGTCTCTTCCAGCATGTTCTGGTAGAACCTTAAGTGAACACGTAGGAAGTCTTTCCCATTCTCCGTCTATTGGCACATCTTTTGAAGTCCTTGCACTTGGAGTACTCCACTCTGTCATCTTTTTGGATCTGGGTTGCCACCGAAGGATGTCGGAGACTCGTTGCTAGTGATAGCGGAGAGGAGCGCCACCACCATGATACTGCTTGCTCGAAAGACGAAGACTTGATGGTGTTGTTACCAGGAGGATCCTGCGAAGATATGAATCCTGGTGGCTTTGAGTCTTCTGTAAAGGCGTCGGTAGTGATGTCGGTGTTGATTAGAGTTCTTCTCTTGGGTCTCCCTTCCTTCGAGAGATCTGTAGCGGGTAGTCCCATGCTGTATGGATATCTCTGGTCGAGTAGGCTCTTCCCATGCTGTATGGATATCTCTGGTCGAGTAGGCTCTTCCATGATGATGAAGCGCTTTGGTAGAGACAAGGGAGTATCTGTTGTACTTCACGTTTCCCTTTGGGTCGTGGCAGCCGGTATTGCTATCGGTACTTGGTGGAGTGAAGAGCGGCGGTGGCGAGGAGTCCCGAACCATATTTTCTGATATCTTATCAGTGTCTCTCATTGGGTTCGCCTTTCCTCGTGCAGACACATGTGCATTGGCCTTTCGAAGATGAGTAGGCAGAGCGTTCTCTCTAGTTGTTGAGAATCATCGGGTCGGGGTAATCCGGTTGTTCCATCCTTATTCGGACGTCTAATAGCTCCAGTACTTCGTCGAAGATGATGAGTCTGGGAATCCTGTATAGGCTTCGGTCCTCGTACTCCCCACGGTTGTTGTTGCAGATCTGCATCTTGTGCTTGGGTCACATTCTTGTTCAGGACCCTTCGAGTTGTATTGTGTCAATACCCTGTTATCTGGTTTGTTAACAGGTCTCCTGTTATCACGAGATTCTTCAATCCTTACTGCTTGGATCTTTCTCTAGCAAGACATGGACGGTTGTGGTTGATCACCCTGCGGCTTCGACAGTTTGAAGTCTGAACTTCCTCCAGTGAGGAGCATCCCATGAGAGATGGGTCTTTTGGATAGGGAGGTTGGTGTGGACGAGATAGAGATGCGCCTCCTCCTCTTGGTTTTCCAGGGGGTTTCTCTCGATCGAGTAGCAGAGTTGGATTGTTGGACATGCTTGTGTTCAGGTTTGTTTTGAGAGTCCAAACCCCGGAGTTCTTGGCTGGCTGCAGTGGTAACTCTGGAAGTCCCCATGTCTCGTCGTCATTCTCATAGTGATGATAGAGTTGTCTGTCCCTTCAGTGTTTGTTGGTAAGTCCTTTGTTGCCATGGGTACTACAAGCTTGATATACCCCTTTCTAATAGTTGCAGCGCTTGTAGCGCCATCACTCGTGGTGTCGTAGCTTGGGGACGTCGTGATCCGCTTCGACCCATACTGTCACATGAAGTTTCCAAAGCGAGCTTGAAGTCGTATGCTCTGGGTGTGTCACCTCTGTAGCCAGACTCTTCCTCTAATTCCCTTCGGTGATGGTACTCACGGAAGGTTAGTTGTTGTTGTACTGCTCGTTGATGATGTTGATGTCGCCGTTGGCATTACAAGCCTCTTCGCTTCTTAGGGGTTTGGCCCTCTCCATAGCGTTGGTGCAGGCGAGGCAAGTCTTTTGTAGTTTCATGGAGGGCTCAGTAGACAAGGATCATTTCGCAGAGCTCCAATGCCGGGCAAGGTTGCCGTGCTAAGTGCAGGCTCTGCCAGTGGGGGCTCCGGGAATTTCTGATTCTCAGTACTCGGTGGTGTCGATGCTCCCCTCTTGCGGGTTTTCCACGGTTTTCCTCTCGAGTGGATCTCCTCGTGGTGAGTCCCCAGTGACTCGGTGAATGTGTGCTATCATATAAAAGAGGGGTGGACGAAGTACCTTCTTGGTTGAGGGGGTCCTCATTGACTCCCTTGGGTTCTGCAGGCGTGGCTACTGCCTTTGCGATGCTGCTCTTTTGTACAAACCGCTCCATGAACTCCAGAGGAAGTGTCTCCTGGTTATTGTAGATCCATGGGCGTCCCAGCATCATGTCGCTCTCGACGACTCCCTTAACAATGTGAAACTCCGCTATGGTTGGGATCGTGGTGATTTTGACGGGAAGGTCGATCCACCCGTAAGTGCGTACTTCGACCCCGTCAGGACCTTTGATGATGGTAGGGGCATGGATGGCTCTGCTGCGAGGGATGTTAGCGGCTCTGAGAGTCTTGGCTGAGATGATGTTCACTGGGGATCCCGGGTCGATGAGTGTCTTTCGAGAGTTTAGCATGAGAGAGGCGGGCGGTTGTGAGGACTCCCCAGCCTTGTCCATCTGTTGGCTCCCCCTGCTTGGACATTGTCTGCTCATTGACTTCCTTGAAGGGTAGGCGTTTTCTCGATACTACCATGTTGAGTGATGTGAACATGTCTTTCTGTTGTGGTTTCGAGAGGCAGAGAGTCTCGCATAGTTGGTACATTATCTCCTCCTCTCTCTTGTTCACCGGTTCCTCAAGGAAAGCGAATGCTCGAACGGGTAGAGGATCTTGGTATACTCCTTCGTTTTCTGGGTGCAATTCCCCGGACTCCACCTTGGGCTTGCTACCTCTTCGGCTGTAGGAGGCTGTCGTATCGGAGGGAGTTCGATTGCCCCGTCCTGGATCCAAGTGTACAGCAACTCTAGTACCTCCTCTATGGGAAACAGGTAGTCTGGTATCTCTGGTCTGGCTTTTCGCCTCCGCATCTCCGGTTGTTGCGGCCCTCCTTGGTTCATGTTCTTGTTCGGGGTCCCCGGAGCTGAATTAGTGCGCTTTGGATGCGTCACTTCCGTGGCAGGGCCTTTCCTCTGTACTTCGTGCGGGTACGGTGGTCGGTGTTGGTGGATAGGTAGCGCCACATTTCTTTCTCGATTTCGTAGTAGCTTTTCCAAGTCGTCTTCCGTGATGTAGCGGGATGGTTGTCCTTCTCTTTGGCGAGATTCTTCTGGAGCAGGAGGTGCTTCATCACCTCGGATGTGGATGACAAACGAGTAGGCGCCTGTAGCGGCTGCCTCAGGGGTTCCCTTGACCGGTGAACTCGACAGCTTCGAGGTTAAAGTTTAGAGACAATCCAAAATCCTGGTTGTGTGTCGAACATCTTGTCCTGGCTTTCCGCGAGGACAACTTGACGTTTGGCCAACTCCTCCATAGTTAATGCTCCTGACACTCCTTTTCCTTTCTCGGCGGTAGCGCCGACCTTAGTCGTGGAGGAAGGGTTCTTGACAGAGGTGCGGGTTGGAGCATTAGGAGTTACTGGGGTGATGGGGATAGCCGAGATGATAGGTATTGAAGGGGAAGCATCTTGGGTAACAGGTATATTGGGCGTATTGCTGGATGCAGGTGGGTTGGTAGGTGCTGCATTAGAGGTTACAGCACCATTAGTTGAAGAGTTGGGTTTTTGGTATTTGATCCCGACCTAGGTTCAACCATCTTTGAGAAAGTTTTCTGGAACCGAGAGAATGATCTCCCACTGTGGTCGCCAACTGTTTTTACCTGGAAAAACAATGCATCGTCTCTGGGTACTTTCGTAGTGTTCGAGATCAAAGTCGAACAAGACGAGCCTAAACCAAGTCAATGGCCGTTCACGTCTTGCTTCGGTCACAGAGAGGATAGAGGTTGATCTAGGGAGGGAAACAACGAAGAAACTTGAGATCAGGTTGAGGATGTGTTTTGGGTGTAAGAGTTCAGGATTTTCGTCGTGAAGGTAACTGGAAATCTCCAAGGCAAGAAGGGTGTTGGGTTGCTCAGGCGTTTTTTCTTCTGAGGCTCTGGTTTATTCAAGTGTTCTGAATATCTGGTTGTTTCATGGAAAGATGTTCTGCCTTGGAAGATAGAGGAGGCCTCTATTTATAGTTTTGAACTCACCCTGATCTCTCGACAGAGAAGGTGGAAGTCATGGAAGAGTGGGGAGTGGAGGACATGAGTTGGTTTCCGTAACTGCCTGAGTTGTGTAGAACATGTCCACTCGCGCCATCTTCTCGTAACTGTCAACTATCTCTATCAGTTTCTTTTGACTGTCGTAGACCGCCAGACTAATACCCCTAAAGTTATCCCCCTGTGTGATGTTTTGATGTCTCGAGTGATACGCAGATATTGCGTAGTTGAGTTGAGTTGAGTCTGAGTAGAGTCGTATGACTAATTGTCATGACCAACGTGAGTGTGGTGCCTCCAGGACACGAGTATAGGAGTGGCCTTGGCAGTTGTCCAAGGCCAGGAGTTCATAGTGCCATTGGCTTGTGGCGCCATAGCCCAAGGGGCTACGGCCTTGGCCTTTGGCCAAGGCCAACTTCCAAAGCGCTTGTTTTAGCGCTAACCCTATTATCATGGCGTCATGGCTCATGGCGCCACGGCCTTGGCCTTTGGCCAAGGCCAACTCATCTTGTTGTGGCGCCATGATTCATGGCGCCACGGCCTTGGCTTTTGGCCAAGGCCAACTCATCTTGTTGTGGCGCCATGATTCATGGCGCCACGGCCTTGGCCTTTGGCCAAGGTTATTTTCTCGTGAATCCATGGTGGCTCATGGTTCACGGTGCCATGCTATATGGTGCTATGACTTTGGCATCTGGCTAAGGTCAACTTTGTTGCAGCTGGTGCGTGCTGGCTATGCCTTGGTTATGGTGTGCGTGTTTACGCTACAACATACTTGAAGTCATGGCGTGTTTATCCATGGTATGTTAGACCATCCTGAGTTTGGGATGAGGTCTGTTTAAGCCTGTTTAGGCTGTTGTATGCTTCTCAGGGAGTTCTGGACAGGCCTAGAGCTTCGATATTCCTGAGGTTTTCATTAAGACTCGAATGTTGAGTCGTATAAAGAGGAAATCCATGAGGATGCGTCTCTATTAACTCTTCACCATGTACCATATAGTGATCTGGTTCTGATGCCGAGGAATTCGAGGCGATGTCGACATGAAGCAGATTGATGGGTTTAATGTGCTGGTGAGATTATCAGTACTGCACTATGATATCATCCTCTCCATCGGGAGTTATAAGAGAGAACTCATAGAGAGTTTATTCAGCTCGTAGAACGGGTTGCATTCTGAGCTATAGAGATGTGCCTGAATAGGCAATTGCACTACGATATCATTCTCTCCACCCGAGAGGCTATAAGAGGGAACTCGTAGAGCTATAGAGATCTGCCTGAGTAGGCAATCGCTTCTTGGAAAGGCATAACATAAGGAGCTTTACGATTTTATCCCTTCTCCATTTTTCACCATCTACACCTTTATGTAATCATTGATCAGTTTAACGTTTAGTTATCTGTAAGCATGTTTGCATGTATTGGATGGGTATGCGCCTGATATGTAGTGTCTGGTTTCCCCGCGAGTGGTGTCTGTGTTTTTACACGGCTTCTCGCTAAGTTGAGTAGGGCGGATGGTCTTCCGTCTCAATATTACTAGTAGTGCGGATGCTCTTCCGTTGTCAATATTACTTAGTAGGGTTGCTGCTCTTCAGTCTCGATATTATATATATGACTATTTAGAGTAGGGCGGATGCTCCTCCGTCTCAATATTATTAGTAGTGCGGATGCTCTTCCGTTGTCGATATTACTTAGTAGGGCTGCTGCTCTTCAGTTTTAATATTATATATTTTACGATATTCAGATTATTTGGGGAATCTCGGTCGTATGCATATTGTGCTTGTTTGTTGGTTTTATTGGTAATGGTTGAACCATTATTTGGGAATATCATTCTAGTATTACTGGTTATGCTAACGCTTACTCGGGAGAAATCCTGGTTTCATAATTAGTATGGGCTCTTTACGAGATTGTTATGCGGGGACGGGTTAGAGTAACAACCTTTACCTTATCATGTTATATTTCGATGACTTGCTGAGTGTTGGGTGCTAAAGGTGTTAACTGATTTCTTTAATAGAACTGCAAAGCATGTTAGTGATTACTTGAATGTTGTACTTGTTTCCACTGAGCACCCTTCGGGATGATGTGCTCACTCGTTTCCACTTCAGTTTCAGTTATCAGAAGAGATGATGCACGAGAAGAGTTACGTTTCGTAGTTCGACGCTTAATCGAGTTAGAGGCCTTTGTGTAATATTTTACATTTGAATACTCTGTGAAATTGTATCAGCAATAGATTACTATATGTATATCACTTGAGAGGTTTTCATCTATGAATTTCAGAGTGTTTGGGTTTCTTTTAATATTCTTCTGAAAATTAGGTATCTTGACTGGTTAACCTAGTTACTCGACGCCTCTTCGTGTAGACTATTAGCAGGTGGATTAGGCGAGTTTTTACATGTGGTATCAGAGCGCACTATTAGATCTTACATGGGACGATAGATAGAGCCAGTGTAGCAAATCAGACCACCCTAGAACTGGGTTGAGTTGAGAGATAAATATTAATAACTAAAAGATATCAATAAGTAAAAGATTTACAAGTTGTTTGATTGATTTTCTTTGATTGTTTTGTACTTGTTTTGTATGAATTGAGAAGGTGTAGATCGAACCAGTTATGATAGAGACAATAATTAGGGTTTTCTTTATTTCTTAATTCTTGATTAGCAAATCGATTAGTCTTTCTCCTTGGTGATCCAATAGACTTTTCACTTTAGCCAGCTCATTAAGTTTGTTGATGTACTTAGTACCAATAATATTTTGAGCTAGATATTAATACAGTGGACTAGATTCAAAAGAGTTTACGCTACCTTCCCTAAGGACCTTCACGTATGCTTGATGCTTGCGGTATTTGTCCATAGACACCTCTATTTATAGCACTCAATAAGATAGGTTGCTTTGGAATTAAGCAATCAATTAC
>JAJJMA010304786.1:0-16548 GCA_023529015.1 Papaver nudicaule | reverse complement strand
TTAGCTCTGGGTTTTTATGGGGAGCTGGAGATATTGCTGCTCAAGCTGTTACTCATCATTCTTCTCTCAAAAAACGCCCTCTTAATCATGTAAGTATAAACCCTTTTTTAAAAACCAAACCCTAATTCAATTTTTGTGAGTCTCAATTTTTTTCATTCTTAGCCCCTTGGTTTAATTTAGTGTAAGGATAATGTCCCAAATGGTTTTTTACTGGTTAAGTTAGCTTGGTTATTGCAAACTGTGCTGATGTTTCTGTTCCGGATTCAATACCAATGCAAAACATTTTGTTAAGCTTGTTTGAATAAGACCACCTGAGTCGCGGCACTGTATATGTCGGTACTTGTTTGAAGATCTTGTATAGAAGTTGTTTCGATCGTGTTTATTGTGGTGGTAATCTCACAGTGTCTTGGGATCTATGTAACTGTAACGTAGGATCATGGTTATATAAATTTCTCATGTATTGATCTGTGGGAGCACCCCAAGTGTTTGGAAATTAGTGTTAGAGACTTGGATATGGTCTTGCTAGATTTGTCGGAAGATAGATGAACGAACATACCATGGCTGTGTTTAGTTCTATGTGATTGTGAACACAACACAGTGCTAGTAAAACTCTCAAATTTCTTCAGAGTCGTAGCTTTTGTATAGGTGTGGTTTTTTTGAGTGGATTGTAGGTGAGGAAGTACTATACTTTTCATTCAGGACTTTTTTCTCATTTGCTGTTAGTTTCTCAAATCTGCTTCCCATGACGTTGCAGGGAAGGACCAAGGGGAGAGTTAAACTGGGTTTAAGCCCGGGTTAGCTCCTCTAATTCACTAACTAAATTTTCAACTTAGATTTTTTTTTCGGCTTAACCTACTGTGTTAGCCTCAGTCATAATTGGCTTTTAAGCCTACCTGGGTCCGTCACTGTGATGTTACTTTCTCTAGAGATAGCAATAGCATTAGTATTTTGTCAAAGAGAAATTGACACTTTATTCAATGTCCTTTGATAACGCATCCCAGTCCCTATCCTTATAATTCAGATGAAGAGATGAAGAAATCTGGCACTATTTGCTTATGCTTATTTAGAGAGGCTTGAATTGTGGGAGTAACGGTATGATTTAACTTGAGGTTACCTTGTGGGTTGAATTGATCAACTACAATGGAAAAACAAGTTTTACTGGTTATTATTACAGGCCACATGGAGATAGAGTTTAATGTGTTTATAGAAATGTTTGACTTCACAGTCAATTTTAATAAAACAGAATTATTGGTATGTATAAAGGTGACAGTTCATGTTTATCGGAGATGAGTTGACGTAACTGTGCCATTGTTTGTCCTTCAAATAAACCTACAAGGTCAACCGAAAATCTAGGTACCTCTAGACATGTGTTGCTTAACGAGATATTTAAGCAATCATACGTCTAAAAGCTAGGTTGAATCTTTGTAGGCCTAAAGGTAACTCTTCCAAAAGCAGCAAAAAATAAAAGTTTTTATTTCTACTTCAATTCCTATGTCCAGATTTTGACTCACTTGCCTAATAATATTAAGCATAAAAATAAAAGTTAGTATTCTTACTAATTCAAGTTACAGAGGTACCTGACTTTTTGGTAGTTTGATGAAATCTTTATATGTTTGCAGGATAGCAATGAAGCATTCAAAATCAACTGGAAAAGAGTGGGGATTACAAGCATGTTTGGGTTAGCATTTGTTGGTCCCGTCGGCCATTTCTGGTCAGTATTTCTTTCCTTGAATGCTGTCCTTATATGGATCTACACTAATAGAATTGCAAATTCTTTTAGTGAATTCTTTTTGTCACAGAAAACTCGGACCTAGGTAGACTTGCCAGGGGATTTGTCTGTTGGAAAGATCCCTGAACGTATTAATAGAGTTCTAAAATAATTACCTGTTGGTTTGTCTTCATGTTTCTCATTCTCAAATCTTGTTCTCCTTAAAAAGATGAGGTCTGGCTATGACTAAGGTCCTTGCCAAGTGGTGGAATTTTGCCGAAGCCGATTTGTATAAGTGTTCTGGAAAGGGTGAGCTCATTTTGAGAATTTGGCATTTGAAAGTCTTGACATAGTTCCGAATAGGACAAACAAATTTCTGCCTAGTAATTGGTTTGCTTTACCGTGTTTCAGTCATAGTTATCCTTTTGAAATGAATGCTTATTCATTTAGGATTTAAGCTATTGTCTTTCTTGGTTTTTAAAGGGGATGCCGGAGACATCCATAACTGCCACGATTCTTATTTCAAGAAATTAGGTTACTGAGTTTGAGCTTAAAGTAGATCTGTAATCCAGGGAATAGAAAGATCACTTGTCTATGAAAAATAGTTACTAAACCCTCTCCGTTGGACAAATTGACCGTGGTTGAGCAGTGGTCTGTATTGGGTTTAGCGCAGCTAGTTATCCAGCGTATACAATGCATGTTCCGTACACGCTATATATAAGCAAGCAATAGTTAGTGTTATTTACATAATGTTAGTTTTAAGCGTTGGGGTTATCAAACATCTAAACACCAAATATTTCCTTCGTTACAAACAGAATTTTCAACTTTAATATTAGATTTTTTCCCCCCATATGCATCTATGATTTGTGATGTATATCATTCAAGGGGTCAGTTGACGTTTAAGCCTACTACATATTATAGATGTAACAAAGCTATTACCAAATTTGTCCAAGGAAAATATCACTTACAACAGTATTACTTTTCTTTGCTGATATAATAGGTACCAAGGCTTGGATCGGTTCATAAAGCAAGGGCTTAAAATGCCACCAAAATCAGTGCGATTTGTCGCTACCAAAGTCGCAGTTGATGGCATCATATTTGGTCCCTTAGACTTGTTCGTATTTTTTACTTACATGGGGTTTTCCACTGGCAAGAGTGTGGAACAGGTGAAAGAAGATGTGAAGAGGGATTTCCTACCAGCCTTGGTTTTGGAAGGAGGGGTATGGCCACTTCTTCAAGTTGCCAACTTTCGATTTGTTCCATTGCAGTACCAACTTCTATATGTAAATACCTTTTGCTTGATAGATAGTGCTTTTTTGTCATGGATCGATCAACAAGAGGATGCTGCTTGGAAGAAATGGTTCAAATCATTGCTTACTTTCGAGAAAAAAGAACAATGACAGAGATTCACTTTATTCTACCTTGTATCAGTCTTCCAGTTTTAGGTTGTTTGAATACAAAGCACGTGTCGAAAAATTCATGTAATACAGAGAGGATTATAAGAGCCTTTGTCATTTCAAATAGGTGCAAACTGAAGTCAATTGATCTGATTCAAATTCTGTTTTTGATTCACACATTTGCTTCTTCAAGTACAAGACTGGCCTTTTTAAGGCCTCTATATTTTGACAAAATAAATACATATAAGTTGCTTTTCTTTTTTTGTAATGGAGAACTAACTTGCAAAGCTGAGTATCTCCATATTACTATTCACCTGTCATTTACATAACTTAGCACATTTCTCTAACTTATTAGCTAGACATATTGGTTCAGCAAGTTTAAAATTGTTCTCCACTCTGAGCTTTGTGCTGGTTGATGAAGCCAATTCTGGTTAATGGTAAACCAGTAAGCTACCCATACAACGACAGACCAAAAGCTTGCTATCGGCTAAGATTGATGTATAGCCTATTTGGATACACATCCAAAAGTAACTTTCGATTTCTGGAAGCAAAAAAAGACAAAAATTAGTTTAGCAATACGAATTCAGGATGACTTCTGGAAGCAAAATTAAATTTTTCTGAAGCAAAATTTTTTAGCTTATAACTTCTGGAATTAACTTATATATCCAAACATGCTATTAGGGCAATTCCTATGGGGTGAACCAACCAGGAATTTGCCCTTTTTGGTCCCACTATGGGAGCTGCAAACCACCAAAATGGTCTGGCAAACCAATATTAATGTTGGTTTGCCGGGTGAGGCGTAAGATCAGCTGAGCGGTCTCAGTTACGCCGCTCGACGTAAGTTAGACCTAGCGGCCCCAGTTGAGTCGTTGGCGGCCTAAGGTGTGTCGCTCAGTACTAGTGCGCCTTCTAAAAAAGTCTATAAATACTAATTCGTCCGAATCACTCTCATATCAAAATCCATTTCATCCATCTATAGTGTCTATTCCTTCATCATTTTCTCAGCCTCTTCCTTCTCGAAAGGGAAAACGTTCAGTTGAAGAAATTTTATTTTTTCAGTCAGCGTCCACGAAAAAAAAATCAACTCAAAACCCGCCCATTCAGGTTCTCTTCCAGCATCTCCTCCTCCTGCCACGTCAAACTTCGTTTTACTAGGTACTCCTCCCACATCTCCTCCTCGCAGACGTTATCAGCACATGAATGAGAAGATAGCTGCTGAATACTTTCATGAGTATTCTCCATCTCAACCCCCGGTTATATAAGAAACCGAGTCGAGCTCCATTTACATAGGGTGACGATCATTGGTTTTGTCGATATCTTATGTTGTACTTTCCAAAACCGGATGAAATAAAACAAAGTCATGTTGGGGTCAATTGGTCACTATTGTGGAGTTATGTCAAAGAAGACTTCGACGATCAAACTCCCAAACCCCTACTTGTGCGAGATGTAAATGCGTTGTGGGCACGATGGAGGATCATACACGAAAATCTCGACGAATTTATGCACTTGGGGAGATGGATACGAGGTCGACTTGAGGAAGACACCGATGATGAGATTCTAGCTAGGACTTTGAAAGAATGGCAAGAATGTAAAGGAAAGGACTTCAAGTACGAACAACATTACCATCTCCTCAAAACTTTTCTCGCAACCCTTTATGCGGCTGGAGTTAAGATATAAAGTTTGTAGTTGATAGGTGCTTAAAACACCTACTCAAGAGTATCCTATTCATACACTTTTGTCTAGCTTATGCCTCATAAATTCTTTATCTAACGTTGTTTTCTATTTTGCAGGTACAATAACTTTAAAGTAATAAAGAGAGGCTGAAATACATGGTTTAACACCTCTAAACGACATCGAAATCAAGCACAGAAAAGGGCACCTCTTTTAAGTGTACAAAACCCAGATACTGAAGGCAACCAAGCTGTTACAGAAGCAGATGCTGAATTTTACTCAAGGCAGCCACTGGAATCAAGTCTTGACTCACTGAAGACACCATCTTTCTGCTCAGGGCCACCCTTCACCCTTTATACCCAAAACGCAAAATTAGGTCGACATTTCAACTCAGTTTTCATTTCAAGTCTCTGTTGATGCTGTCAAGGGTTCTTCTCACAGAGAAGACATGGATTTATGGGTGTTTACAAAGATTAACAGTTACTGGAAACCAAGGTGTAGAGAAGATCATCATCTCAAGTTCGTAATGAAATTGGTCATATTGAAGCTTGAGCAGCAAGAAGACCGAGCTGTGTGGAGGATTAAAGGGAAGAATTTGGGTTTTAGATGGTTTGAAGATCGACAAATATGACCTGATGGCTGTACACAATGGGTTAAGAGGAGAAGAATTGGCTGGAATTTGTGAGATTTGGGGACAGATCAGGCCATAAGAAAAAGAGCAGAAAAATGAGGTTTGCTGTGTTGGTTTATCAAGGCCTGAGCTCGAGTTGGTACTTGGTGGTGATGAGAGGTTCAGAAACTCAATTTAGGCCGTCAGAAACAGCGAGATTAGAGCTCAAGATGGTGCTGGTTATAGGTCAATTTCTAGTCGAAGAGGAAGGGATTTGCTGTTGCTGTTGTGATGGCCACTGCCATTGTTATATGTGGCTGAATAATGGATTATTTCAGAGAATTGCTGTGGGATTTGAACTGTGTTGTTTCTATAGAGTGCTAGTGTGTGGAGAGTTTCTGGTTTGCTGTGTTGGTTTTGTAGGGTTTCGGTGGCTGTTCACAGAGGGTGAGATGGTGGCATTCTTGGGGTCAATCTATGGCTCTAGGAAGCTGTGTTGCTACCATGTATTGTATGAGCAGTGTAAAGCCTACATAAATTGATTGTTTGGCTTCAGATTCATTGGAGTTTGGTGTTTCAGCTGTCAGTTTTCTGCTGCGAAACAAAGTTAAAATGGGTAGTTTGTGCTATGGTTTGTGGGCTGTATTCAAAGGAGATTTGGATGGAAATGGTTAGTCTGCGATGAATCATTAGGCGGGTTCAGGTTTGATTTCAAGAATGGAACAAGGAAGGTGAGTTTTGAGCTGAAGAATACTGGTCAGTTTACACCTTTGCTGTGGGTTGGAGATTGGTGGTGCTACTGTGAAGTGGCTGCCATGGTGCTGTCGTATTATTGTGTTGCTTGTGACAGTGTGAGATGATGGAGGGACTGTGTGGGTAAGAGCTGAGTTTATAGAGCACCAGGTTTTGTCAGAGCATAAGGAGAAAACATAGGGTGTTAACGTTTGTAATACTTAGCCAGTTTTGAGTCAGTTTATAGCCGCTTACAGAGCCATGGGTTCAGGCTTATGCCATGGACTCCTAGAAGTTTCTGAGTACAAGCAGGGAGGAATCCGTTTGCCCAAGTTGTGCTATATTTGGAAGGAGTTTTATTCCTAGAAACTAGCTATAGAAGAGGTGATTTGGCCGTCAGTTTTGTGATGGATGGTGAAAGATTCAGAGTATATTTTTGGCAGTTTGAGCTTGTTTAGGAAGTTGGGTCTCTGTGGGTTTATGTCGGCAAGAAGAATTGAACATATAAAAGGAGGAGGCGCAGGACACAGAAAGGAGATCTCTGACCATCTTTTACCTTCTTTTGGACAGCAGTTTCTGGAGGAACAACAACATCAGTTTTCTGGCGCAACAAAAGTTTTCTGGAGCTGGAAGTTTTGGCACCAGGAGGAGGGAGAAACAACTTTGGACGATCTGTTTTTAGGCGCAGAGAAGGCGCAAGTTTCACACAAACTTCAGCAGCAATCTGTTTTGCTGCAGTGGTTTGTTTTCATCTTTATTTCAGTTTTGAAACTTTTTTTTTCTTCACAGAGATTATTGTTTTCTTTTCAAGACATGAGTAGCTAATTCTTTTTATTGATTGAGGATGGATTTGAAGCTACATGACATGAGTTTTTAAGATTTATACAAGTTGATCTTTCCTCAAAGTATTGTTTTATTGCTTGTCTTTTATTGATCTTATGACCATGAATTGCTTACATATTGTTTAAGTGTACAACTGAATAGTTTGTGTGCAATTCTAACGCTAGATTCTTAAACCCTAATCCGTAATTGTTGGGGTGATTTTATCACAAGTAGCAAAGCATCAACGTTGCAAAGGGATTTTGTGGACTTTGATGTATACTAGACAACCTTAAGTTAACATGTCGAACTTATGAACATGTGGTTAGGAACAAACCCGATTCACTGATTTTACCGGTTGATTTCGTTACACTTTGAGAACTTGTTCAAAGTGGCCAAATTAGCTAGAATCTAGTAGAGAACTTATTCTACGAAGTGACTTTGGAGTCAATATAGATTAGTTGAACTTATAACTATTCTAGGGTTGTTAATAAACATGCTTTGAAGAAGATTATTCTTGTAAAATCGAATATACTCATGCTCATTAGTGGATAACGATTCCTTGATCAATACTCGTCTCATAATTTGAATTACAAACTTTACAATTTTCTGAAATTTTCTACATAAGAACACCAAATTCGTTCTTCTTAACAATTTAAACTCACACCTCCCTGTGGATTCGAACTCGACTTGCCTCACTACTTCATTATTGAATCGTGTAATAGTTGAGAAATATTATTGATAGGTTGACAACCTCATCAGTAGTACAGGGGATTTTGAATAAATATTATTTCCTATGGAGAGAAGTAAAAAGGGTAGTCTGCTAACCTAGGCTAAGAAGTTATTTATCTTTGGTAAAAGTCAAACTCCTGCACTTGCTGCCGAGGTGGTGCTAATACAAGGGCAGTAACTGCAGGTGTTCGACCTTTACCAAAGATCGAACTAATCTTCTAGTCCGCCTAAGCTAGTAGACAACTCTTTTTACAACTCCCAGTAGGAAAGAAAATAGATTAAAACGAACTAGAGTAATGCAATGAACTAGTGTTTAGATTCCGATGTAATGTAAATTAGATTTTCATTAAGTGATGTTACGGTTTAACACGGTTCTTGCACAAAGACACAACTTATTTAAAATCTAACTCGCATTCCTTTAAACCAATACGCAACGCCATTGGACGAGTTGGGTCTCGTGTGAGGGCTTACTAGTGATATACCCACAAAACCATTACAACGACTTTATATTCTTCATCTTCTGAGTCGTCATCAGAAAAGCGATCGTTTGGAGGATCTTGAAGACCCACTTCTGGGTCCATCCAAGGTAACAATTCCATGAAGATAAGATAGCAGTTGTAGTATTGGAAGCCCTTTCCATGCTTACAAAATAAGCGTCCCCTGCCATAGTCTCGACATTGGCTCTTGTTACTTGCCCAACCTCAGATCGGTACAAATTTCTCTGAAAAGCAATGTACTCCCTAACCGCTTTTTGAATTTCCCTAACCCGTCTCTGGATTGCTGGTAAAGTTCTTCGATTGACATTTCCGTTGAGGAAATTGAGCCTTGTCATCACTCGGTCCCACATCTGTCCTGCAGTTTCGCGGAGAGTTCTAACATCTTTCCGTATATAGATGAAAGTCAACGTCTAATTATAGTTGAATTTTCATCATCAGTGTAACTAACCATGATTAAACACTAGCACTCTGTAAAGAAACCAGTGGAATAGACCTGAGAAAGATAGATATGGCTAAAGAAGAACAAATATGTTTTTTTTTTAATGTTTTTACTGTCGGGTCACGTTAAAGACCAAACCAGAAATTATTACGGTCGAATCTATCCACTAAAAACCAATCCAAATGATTTAGAGTAATTCTTATGGATGCAATGGTTTTTTACTATTAACATTTGGGAGGGAGGTTTGGTATTTATAGGAAAATTGTATAGCCTAACATAGGCTGAGCGGCGCTTTTTAAGCCGTTGGCGGTTCTACATACGTCTAGCGGCTTATCTTGTGCCGCTCGACCCTTATTACGCCGTTACAAGCTTTTACCATAGTGGCAAAAGCCATTTTCCCCTCCACCTGGACATGCAAACTCTGGAAATTAATGCAATCCATAGGGACTGTCCATACTATATTACATTGAATATACCGCCAAGTATTTACATTATTCAAACAAGAGAAAAGATAATCGGCATAGTAAGAGACATGTCGTTTTATTTTCATTATTTTACTATTTTTGGTAAAATGCAATTTAATTCAGTTGGTAGAAAGAAAAAAAAGCAAACATTATGGGCCGAACAGAAGTGGCATGACCCAATAAACAAAATATGTTGGGCATGACCAGGTAGGCGTGTATTAAGTACATGCCTCTTTATCGATTCTTTATCAATGTTCAATGGTAAAAATTCTTCTTTGAGTCCTCTACAAATTCTTTAACCCCTCCCACTGGCACTAGGTCACCTAGAATCATTATTGACCTCTCTCTAGTAATTATATTTTCTGAAATATTATTTTACCCTTTAATCATTAAAGCTAATTCATTGTATTAGAGTTCGGGATATGTTGTGTATTGAAGACTTATGAAGAGCATTCTAGGCTTAGTCTTCTGGCAGCCGAGTATTGTAGGCTTAGTCGTCTGGCAGCCGTGTCTGGCAGACTTGTATGTCAGCAAGTTTCCTACTATATCTAGGAGTTTAAGTTGTACAAGGAGGTGTAAATTAGGAAATCAAGGATGCGATATTCTTGGTAAGTACCACCGCCTATGTACCTTGCTAATCAAGTTATGCGAGCCTATAAATAGGCATCGATGTTAAGCCTGTGATACATACAGATTGCGTGGTTGAGTGCAAAAGAGGTGAGGAGCAAGAGATAAGGTAGTCTCAAGTTTGCTACGGTGTGACCTATATTTTGTTGGAACTCCCACAAAGGTATTCTTTGATTGTACTTGATTCGTTGATAGTGGATTTGAGTTGGGCGACTCAAAGTGGAGGTAAGCAATATCATACACATTGTGTGATATTGACGAACCACTATAAATCTCTTGTCTTGTGTTTTTCTTTCTGGTTTCTCGTTATTTGTTATCTTGTGTGCTTGGTTTACTTATTATTCATCATAATATCTCAAGATCCAGTATTCCGCGTTTGTCAGCATCTCTTGAGTAACTGTACCGCGCTAGTTTCTCTGGTAAAGAGAGTCGAAATTCCTGACAACTGGTATCAGAGCTCCGGGCTCGATACAATTGTTTGAGAAAACAAGATTTCTCCGGCAACAATTTTAGTGGGAGTTATGGATGATAATAACGAGAGTACGATAGCAAGGGTTAAAAGTTTTTAATGGAAAGAACTTTACATTTTGGAAGTCTCAAATGGAAAATTACCTATACGAGAAAGACCTTGGTGCTCCATTGGATGGAATCGAGAAAAAAGGAGACATGAAAGATGATGCATGGTTAGTTCTTGACCGCAAGTGTGTAGCTGTTATTCGTAGATGTCTAACTGAAGAAGTCTACAACAACGTACAAGAGATTACTGATACGAAGACTTTGATGGTTACACTAGCAAAGTTGTATCAAAAGTCATCAGCCTCGGGGAAGATTACGTTGTGTGAACAACTATTCAATCTGAAGATCCAAGAAGGCGACGCGATTTCAACACATCTTGGGAAGTTCTATAATTTATCAACTTTCAAAAGTTAGCATTACTTTTGATGATGAAGTTACAGCTCTACGGTTGTTGTCCTCATTACCTAAAAGTTGGGAGACAGCAGCAACAGTTATATGCAATTCGGCAGGAAAAGACAAGTTGAAGCTTGATGATGTGCAACAGAGGTTAATCGGCGAAGAAGAAAGAAGAATAGAACCAGGCTACAATTCTAGTTCTTCGAGTTCAACCTTGAGTATGCATGAGTATGGCAGAGGCAGAAGTTCAAGAAGGAACACCGACAAATCTAGTGGTAAGTCTAGAGGAAGGTCTAGGGGGAGATCTCAATCCCGACCTAGAGATGCTGGAGAACGTTGGACATGTAAGAAACAAGGTCACTACAGACGTGACTGTCCTGAAGAAAAGGGTGCTAAATATAGTGGAAACAAAGATAATCAAGAAGAGGTCAATGTAGTTGCAGCTGCAGAACCAGTGAAGGTCTTTGTTGATAACAACAAGGTGATTACGGAAAGTTTTCTATTACTCTCTGAGGAAAAGAAAGAGGAGTCTTGGATAATAGACTCAGGAGCTTCGTTTCATGCGACTGGTGATAAGATCATCATGAGCTGTTACAAGGAAGGGTATCAAGGACATGTATTCTTGGGTGACGGTGTAGCATGTGACATCATTGGAATTGGTGATGTAGTTGTAAAAGTCAATGGTTCGACATGGAAATTGAAGAATGTTCGACATGTTCCTAACTTGAAGAAAAACTTGGTGTCTGTGGGCCAAGTGTGTGATGATGATTGTGAAGTTACGTTTACAAAACATAACTGGAAAGTGAAAAAAAGGGGCTATGGTGTTAGCTCGAGGAGTGAGAGTCGGTACTATATACCGGACTTCAGATGACTCTACTTTAGCACTGGCTAGTAAAGGGGAAGACACCGACTTATGGCGTAGAAGACTTGGGCATATGAGTGAGAAGAACATGAAGATTCTGTGTCGGGAAGATATCTACCGAAGGTGAAGTCAGTTGAGATGGGTTTTTGTGAAGATTGTGTTCTGGGAAAGCAAAAATGGGTTAGTTTCAACAAAGACAACAAAAGCTTAAGAAGTGCGAGACTTGACTTGGTCCATACTGACGTCTGGGGACCAATTGATGTTTCTTCTCATAGTGGTTTCCACTACTATGTCACTTTCATTGATGATCATTCAAGGAAGGTGTGGATTTACTTCATGAAGAATAACTACGAGGTGCCTGAAGTGTTTCAGAAGTGGAAGGCTTTGGTGTGAAGTTGAAGTGTTTAAGATCAGACAACGGTGGTGAGTACGACAAGAAATAATTCTTACAGTATTGTGCTACTAATGGAATACGTTTAGAGAGGACACTTTTAGGGACACCACAGGAGAATGGAGTAGCAGAACGTATGAATTGGACATTGAATGCACGTGCTAGGTGTATGAGGTTGCAATGTGGGTTGCCTGAGACCTTCTGGGCACATGCAACATAGGTGGCTGCTTATCTTATTAACAGGACACCGAGTAGTCCATTGGACATGAAGATACCAGAAGAAGTTTGGAGCAGAAAGAAGGTAAATCTTTCTTACTTGAAGGTTTTTGGTTGTGTTGGTTATGTTCATCTTAGCCCTGGTGAGAGGTCTAAGATAGGTGCCCAAGCAAAGAAGTGTATATTCATTGGTTATGGAGGTGACACTTTTGGATATAAATTTTGGGACTATGATAGTCACATAGTTATCAGAAGCAGGGATGTTACTTTAATGAGAATGAGTTATACAAGGATAGGAATGCAACACAAGCTTAAGATGTTGATAAAGACTTATATATTGACATGGACGATGTTTCTGGAAGTAGTGTGGAACAAGAAGAGCATGATGGTGCTGATGGCATTGAAGAACTAGTAGTACAAGATGTACAAGAACAAGGGACTTCGAATGCAGTGGGAGTTAATCCCACAGTTTCACAAGAAGTACAAAGATCTTTAAGACCGCTGAAGCCAAACCGTAAGTACTTGAACCATCTATTACTTACAGATGGTGGTGAACCTGGAGACATTAAAGAAGCACTAGCAGATATAGACTCAAGCAAGTGGAAGTTTGCTATGGGTGATGAGATGAACTCCCATGAGGAGAACGGTACATGGGTGATGGCCAAACTACCAAAAGGTAAGAAGGCATTACACAACAAGTGGGTTTATCGAAAGAAAATTGAAGCAAATGAAGAAATTCGCTATAAGGCGACGTTGGTTGTAAAAGGATTTCAGCAGAAACCAGGTGTTGATTATGACGAGATATTTTCTCTAGTTGTGAAGATGACTACTATCAAAGTAGTGTTAAGCCTAGTGGCTTCTGAAGATCTCTACCTTGAACAGTTGGATGTAAAGACAACTTTTCTTCATGGTGACCTAGATGAAGAAATTTACATAAAGCAGCCAGAAGGATTCATAGTAAACGGCAAGGAAGAGATGGAAGTTTGATAACTTCATGCATAGGAGTGGTTACTCACGGTGTAATGCAGATCATTGTTGGTATGTCAAGAGGCATGGTTCCGACTACATTATTTATTACTATATGTGGATGATATGTTGGTAGCTAGGACATCTCTCGAGACGATTGAGGACCTGAAGAATCAGTTAGCAAGGGAATTTGCTATGAAAGATCTTGGTGAAGCAAGACAGATTCTTGGTATGAAAATCATAAGGTACAAAGCTAAGGGAACACTTATGCTTAGTCAAGCTGATTATATTGAACGAGTACTGAAAAAGTTCAATATGGAAAATGCCAAGCCGGTCAGTTCTCCACTTGGAAGTCAGATTCGTCTTTCAAGATTGCAGTGTGCTAATACATAGGAAGAAAAGAAGTGCATGGCTGATGTACCATATTCTTCGGCTATTGGGAGTCTAATGTATGATATGTTGTGAACGAGACCAGATATTGCACATGCAGTCGGAGTAGTGAGTAGATATGCAAGCAACCCAGGCAAAAAAGCTTTGGGAGGCGGTGAAGTGGATACTCAGATATCTGAGAGGTAACACAAACATACCATTGTGTTATGGAAGAGGTGGTTATACCTTGAAGGGGTATGTTGATGCAGACTTCACAGGTGATGTAGACAGAAGGCGAAGTAGACCAGTTATGTTTATACTATGGGGTCAGCTGCAGTGAGTTGGAACTCACGGTTACATAAGTTGGTGACATTGTCCACTACGGAAGCTGAGTACGTAGCAGTGACAGAGGCGAGCAAGGAGATGATATGGTTACGTGGTTTACTAGCTGAGTTGTGCAAGGAACAAAGAGATAGTGTTCTGTATAGCGACAGTCAAAATGCTATACATCTAGCCAAGAACTCAGACTATCATGCTAGGACAAAGCATATAAATATTCGTTACCATTTCTGTACCGCGACAGTTTCTCTGGTAAAGAGAGTCGAAATCCCTGATAGGATAACGATTAGTGATGTTTATTAAGGCTATCAAAACTGATTAGTCTTAACATAATCATGAAAGAGAAATCTGATTTTGGTTTAAAAAAAAAAAGGGATTTCCTTTTCCATAGGATAGGAGTTGTACTTCAAAAAGGGGTTGGAGCTCAGCTTGTTGCTAGGCTCCCATCCAATTCTTGTAAGCTTCTTTCAGTTGATGATGATTAGTAAAAGATGAACTTCTAAAAAAAAAAAAAAAAAAAAAAAAAAAAAAAACTTCGGTTTGATGATTTGAGTGTCTAAAAATGTTTATAAATAAACCAAAAGTAATTCTTCATCCTATGGACCTACTAAGATCCTCAAAAACATGTTTAATACCCTTATTATAGGTTTTATCAATCTAAAGATGTGATTTTTTTTATTATTTTCAGCTTGAAATTCGGTTCAAAATATGTATAAACTTAGAAGCTGAATGTTCAATACCAAGAACACATCGGCTCACAAAGGAAATCAAGTAAGGGCCGAATAACTATAGGAAATTCGGCTCAAAAATAGAAAACAAGTTTTGGACCGAATATGCATTCGGCTCATTTCGAAAAATATGTTATGGGTCGAATTTCTAATAACTAAAAATGGTAGGAAAAACCAAATTATATTCGGCTTTCATATGGCCTGGGTTTAGTAGCCGAATATGGGTCAGTTGGGATTCGGCTTATTCGACAAAATAGATTTTGAGCCTAATATGCCCATTAACCTGCCATCATCTCCCCTGATGCAGATTCGGTTCATTATTTTCACATACAGTTATCAGCTGAATCCCCTGTATTCGGCTCAAACTCCAAATTCCACTATGAGTTGAACTGTTCTTCTGGGTATTGAATATGGGTTTATTCGGCTAGCTTTTGGGGGCCCGGGGGCGGTTTATGAGCCGAATCTTAGTTTGTTGTAGCAGAAACTATATCTATAAAGCAAAATGATGAAATCGGTTTGTTCTATCCATGATGAAGAAGTGAAAAAAAAATTGTGAAAATTTTGGATTTTTTGTGTGAGAAGGAGGGGAAAGAAATGATATGAGGTGAAATGATATGAGGTGAAATGATTTTGGGTTTATATTTGATTAGGTTATTAGGTGCATAATGATTTTGGTTAAGTTTTGATTAAGGTTATTACTTATTAGGTGTGTTAGGTGAAAGATATTTTGGTAACTTAACCTAATAATCTAAAGATAACTTAGTCATTTCCGCGCGGGAGTAATATGGTAACTAGCTATTTGGAGGGGTTGAAGAATTTATAGATGGCTCAAAGACGAATTCAATGGTAAAGATGCAATAGATGCAAAATTGATATAAGTTATCGTGGAAACACAATGGTCCGATAGATGCAAAATTGCATTTATTAAGTGTAAAAGATGTATCGCCACTTTCACATAACCTTGTATTCGCTATCTGTCGCACAATATTCTTAAAAGCAGTTTACTCTTCAATTTTATATTTGTTTTCTACATCCGTCATTTTTCTTTTTGAATCGAAAAGGGTTGAGATTTATTAAGTGAAAAAATAAAGAGTAATTACATACAAGGCCCAGACCCATTTCATAAACACAATTCAGTTACAGCTCATAACTGTTTCCAAATTCAAGACAATATCCCTAAAGGAAATACAATGAAACCACACCCCATTTGTAAATCAACCTTCGACTTAATTAATCACTCATTCTTCATCTTGATGCCTCATTCCCGACATTGCTCTATGGTTTCTCTCAGACCACACAATCCAGAGGATTGTAAATGGCAGTATAGGCCATATCTTCTTTATATTTTTGTTTTGCTTCCTTTGATGCAAGAACAATAGTTTCTCTTTGATATTGTTACTGGTGAGTCCAGTTGTTATCCATCCTGGTAGAGAAGTAGTCCCATACATACTTAGTGAATGGGCAGTGTCGCAACAAATGGTTTATACTTTCTAAGTCATTGTTGCATAGGCTGCAGGTTGCAGAGGATATGTCACGTTTCCTTTTAATGAGACTGACAGCAGTTGAAATGGCATGCACAACCATCCAAGGAAATAACAAAGAGTCATATGCCCCAAGTTTCTCCATCCCAAATGCTCCTAGGTCGACCATCATGCCTAGACGGTATTCATAATGAAGCCTAATCATGAAAAGTCTTCTCTCCAGTCTCAGCTTTATTGTTCGATATTTTATCGATATGTTTTCGAGGTTATTGCTCGGCAGAACGCATTGGTATTTTAATCCATTTTTCTCTAGGTTCCACCCTCTCACATTGTTTTTCCATTCAGAGCAAATGATTTTTCCACCTCGGTCGTTGCTTGATGATTATTCATGACATTGGACACTGTTGTAAAAGGTCGAAACTTGATTGTTCTCTGGTCTCGATGGTCATGAGACCCCGCCTGGAAGCCAGGGGCACGCCAACTACGGAGAAACGAAGCATTGAAATACCCCCGAAGTATGCCATCACTAAGCATAAAGAAGAGCGAAGGTGAAAGAGAAAAGGAGCCACGAATAGCTTAAGACACGCT
>JAJJMA010304750.1:0-13261 GCA_023529015.1 Papaver nudicaule | reverse complement strand
GTTTCGTGCTCTGGTGAAATTTCCCAACTTCTCGAAATACTCCAACGGGAATAATATGAGAAACATTGACAATTTTCGTGCTCCGGTGACATTCCCAACTTATTGGAACACTCCAGTTAGGAATAATACGAGCAACATCGCTAAGTTTCGTGCTCCAGTGAGATTCTCAACTTCCTGGAACACTTCAGTTAGGAATAATATGAGAACCATCATCTCTTCTCATCATATTTTTTCGTGCTCCGGTGAGATTCTCAACTTCTTGGAACACTCTAGTTAGGAATAATATGAGAAACGTCGTCAAGTTTCGTGCTCCGGTGAGATTCCCAACTTCTTGGAATGCTTTAGTTATGAATAATATGAGAAACATCGTCGAGTTTCGTGCTCCGGTGAGAATCCCAACTTCTTGGAATGCTTTAGTTATGAATAATTTGAGAAACATCGTCGAGTTTCGTGCTCCGTTGAGAATCCATACTTCTTGGAATGCTATAGTTATGAATAACATGAGAAACATCGTCGAGTTTCGTGCTCCGATGAGATTTTCCAACTTGTTGGAACACTCCAGTTCATAATACAGAGTACTCTGTAAGACTCCTATGAGAAACATCTTTCGTGCTCCGGTGAGATTCTCAACTTCTTGGAACACTCTAGTTAAGAATAATAGTAGTACTAGGATTATGAGAATCATCGTAAAGTTTGTGGTGGAACCCTTTTTAGACAGTATTATTTTATTATTATTGTTTTTGTAGCATGTGTTGGGAGTACATGGATCTCCCAGAAAATCCCGCGAACCCATCCGACGGTGGAGACGCTGCGTGCAAAACATCTAGATATGGTGTGGGGAAAAGTTGGGAAAAGGGCCACTAAATCTCTCTCTCTCGCTGGATGTTTGTATATCTATCATTCTCGCCTTTTAATTAAACTTGGAGTTGTGGGGCCATGGTGGGAGCACACACAACATAGAGAAAATTGTAGAAGCAGTGATTAAGTTTTTGTTTTGTTTTTTATAAGAAAATATACAGTATATTGATAGGATCCTCTGATACATTAACCCAAAAATCTGTCCATTTCTCCAAAAGTGAGTTTTGCTAACATGGGTGGGAATAACTTTATTTGCTAGATAAAGTCAATTCTAGTTACCGGAAGAAATATAATGCCTAGATTGCGAACACTAGCCAATATTTAATTAATTTTTCTTACTTTAGGCCCCTTTAACCAAGGCTGCTACTTTGTTTTGTGACAATATTGGTGCAAACAGTCTTGGTAGTTGCCCTTTTTTGGGTTTTACTGTACTGTAGTTTGTGCTGTGTACGGAGTAGTAAATTTTCCCATCTCGGGAATCATTGACAATCATAGCTATGCTACACTCTATAGCCATTAAAATATTTGCTCTATATAAAATAATTCTAGGGAGGATAATATTAGAAAAAATTCCAAAAACTAGTAAAACTTCAACAATGACGAGGGAATTTTTTTAGAATTTACGTCTCACTGAAGGATGTAAATCAAAAAAATTTAATTAAAAACCCCTTGTTATTCAATTTTTGGCCCCACCGAAGGATGTAAATTAAAAAAATTTAAATTCGGAAAAATGAGTCTGATTATCGCCATCACCAATATTTTTTATAAAATAGTAGGAGTTTGTTTTTACTAAAAACATACAGTATAACTTCTTTAAAATAATTTTAGCTTGTACAAGCCTTATTGGGACCAAAGAACTTTATTATTTTAGCGAGAATATTATTTTAAAGAAGTTATATTGTACATTAAATATTCGAAAAAAAAATATTAATCGAAATCGGGAGGTACGACCTTGGGCCGCTTAGTTTTACCCTTCGTAAAACGCCTCAAGTGCTTGTGTTTTTTCTTGCTTGTAATCCTCAATTTCTTGGATGTTATACTCCGAGTCGCATGTGTCATCGAATTCCTTATTTTTTACGCTTGAACTTGTTGCCAAACTTTGTTCATGCTAATGTCGGCGATACAACTATTTCTGAAGTTTATGCGACTTCTTGGAATACTCCAATAAGAATAATATTTGAAATCGTCAAGTTTCGTGCTTCGGCGATGATTCCCAATTTCTTAGAATACTCCAGTAGGAATAATATGAAAAACATCGTCAAGTTTCGAGTTTCGGTAAAGATTTCCAACTTCTTGGAATACTCCAGTAGGAATAATACGTAGCATCTTCAAATTTCGTGGTTCGGCGAAGGTTCTAACTTCTTGGCATACTCTAGTAAGAATAATATGAGAAACATGACTATGTTTAGAAACATCGTCATGTTTCGTGCTTCGACGAAGATTCCCAACATCTTGGAATACTATAGCAGGAATAATATGAGAAACCTGCTTGATATTTTTGCGATAATAATTCTTTAACGACAATCTAAAGATTTAAAAGCCTAAGTGATAAAAGCCCCCACGTCGCACGGTGACAATACCACAACTTCCTATTGGTCGAAAGAGGGCTTCTATGGTGCAGGCATTCTGGGTAGGACACTTGGCCTCTTATGATTGGTTGAAAAAAACACTTACACTATGTTTACACTTCTTTAAAATATCACACACCTTAGTGACATACACCCACTTTACCTAACTATAAATTTAACCAATCAATATTTGACAAGTGTGTCTTAAATTAGCTCCGTTACAAAGAAAGGTTACCTATGCCCTGGTTTTGTCTTTTCGCATGCCCACCATGACCTGTTTCGGTCTTTTTACACATAATTAGATTTCTATTATGTCATGTAAAAGAAATCTCCTCATCTCTTTGATTCTTTGCACCCTTCATATTTCAGACACAGAATCATCAACGATTACTAGGTGAAGCCAGAGAGATATGCGGTTGCCTGTGGTTGAAACAGATTTGAAGAAGGACGATGGAAAGGAATAAAAGAAGGTAAGCGTAATCAAACCCAATATATTGTGAATGTTTTGTGATTTTCACTTCTAGGTTTTTGCAGGAACAAGCGTGGTAATTGAATCTAATTAAATTGATTTTTTTTTAACAGTTGCCAATATGTTGATCGGTGTGACTGTAAGCTCTTATATCCAAAGGGCTCGGGAAAAGGTCAGCAATGTTTTTATCTCTTAAAGCTTTTCCTAATTCATAAGCAAGAAAAATTTAAGGTCTCTCATATCTGATCGACAAACAATTACGGTATTTTCCATTTTCTATTAAAAATATTCAAGGTTATCCACTATCGGTTACACTTGATTGCTATGATGAATGTTGAATTTGGTGGGGTTTTTAGTTGCTTCCACATTCTCTTTCGAGTGACATCCATAGGAATTTGAGCTTTTTAGTTAGTTTTGTTTTGAATTGGATGGATACATATAGATGTTCAACCTTTCCAATACTGTCATTATCTGTTTGATAAAATGCTTAATAGATGATATATTTTTTTCATCATTCTGAAAGTTGGGTGTGCGTACTGGATGCTCAGTTAGTCAATTGACATAAACTTAAATATGTTTTACAATCCAATCCGTGCATTCAATGGTTGTAGATGGAACTGCTGATTTCTATCTTTAAACACGAATCAACAGCAACAAAAACAAAATCTATTTGGAGTTGGTAAACAGTCAATCTGATTTTGGTTCCAAAAATTGGAACCAGTTCATAGTTTTTCCTTTTTACCGTTATTTATTCCATTCCCTTTCTTTTAAGCTTTATTAATGGTTGCTTGGTTTTATCTTTGTTGAAATTTTAGTGATACATTTTTCTGCTTCTGTAACCATGTATTTCTGGGAGTAGCTGTTTAAAAACCAATGGAATCGTTTCTCATCTACAACTTCAAAGAACCTTGCACCGTTTAGAGAAGATGATAAACAAACCCAGACGGTTAACCATAAGTGAGCTCATTATTTGTCCGTTCCTGATAAATACGATTTGGGTAGTGCGCCTTGAATTAATGTTAATTTTGATGTATGCCTATGTAGGTGTAAAGATCCAAAATTGTGCCAGCGCCAATTGCTGAACGTTAAAGGTTTATCAGAGACAGTTTGAGAGAATGTAGTGTAGATGATAGCATGGATATATGCTTAGTACTAGTAGAGAAGTATTATTTGTATTAAATCTGTTTTGTGTTTTCTTACACCTTGTTGACACTGTTTACTTGCTAACTGTTAACAACTGTCAGATGTATGTTTTCTGTTATTGGGTTGTGACCGTTGTTACCGGTCATGGTTTGGTGTCTGTATAAAACCATTGTACTCTCTTCTGTTTAGGGTAATGAGAATCGTCTTCTGATTTCCTAGTATGGTATCAGACTTTTTCAAAGGTTTAGAAACCTTCTCGATCCTTCTTTTTCTTCCGCTGAGTTTTCAGATCTGAAACAATATTTTCTTGATTTCTTTTGTATCTTGTTTCTTTATTTTTCTTGATTTTAATGGCGACAACAGCTAATCCATCTCTGATTTCTGCTATTGCTATTCATACTTTACCTAATTTGGTACCTCTCAAACTTCAAGAAGACAATTATCATACCTGGAAGAATTTAATTACACAAGTCCTCAAGAAATTTCAAGTTCTTGGACATGTTACTGGAGGAATTCCATGTCCAAATCAGTATGCAACAATGGCAGCAAGAACATCTCAAACGGTTAATCCACTTTACAATTACTGGCTAGATGATGATAATACGATAATGCTTCTTATTAATAATTCAATTTCTCCACATTTAATTCCTTATGTTGCTTCTGCAACAACATCTAAAGAATTGTGGGAATCAATTCAAGAAAGGTATGGCTGTTCTTCTTCAACTCATGTTGTTCAATTAAGAACTCAGTTGCAAAATATGAAGTTAGGAAGTCTAACTTGTACCAAGTATATTGCTGAAATTGGAAAAATAAAGGATTCTTTAGCTGCTTGTGGATCTCCAATTAGTGATAGTGAGATTATGGTTTCAGTGCTTAAAGGATAACCTCCTGAATACTCTTCTTTCTGTACCACTATGCGTTTTAAAGATCCACCTGTTTCTTTCCGTAATCTTCATAATCTGCTTCTCAGTGAAGAAATCTCAATTTCTGAATCTAAGTTTAGTTCAATCACTGATTCCTCTTCTAAAGCTTTTGTTGCTACTACTTCTTCAAATTTTGCATCTAGTTCTTCTCAGAACAATAATAACAATCAAAACTCTAATGGATCTGGAAGAGGTAGAGGAAATAACAATTTTAGAGGTAGAGGAGGAAGAAATCAATTTTATTTTGGAAGAGGTGGTGGTAGATTTCCTAATAATGGCTTTTACTCTGGTGGAGTCTCTTACTATGGTGGTGGTTTTAATCCTAGTAACCAGTTTACTGCAAGAAATGGTAATGACAGACCTACTTGTCAGATCTGTTCTAAATATGGTCATAGTGCTGCTGAGTGTAGACACAGAACAAAAATCTCATATCAAGGAAATGTTCCACAAATGAATCATGTTATGATGGCTTCATACAATGGATCTGCTAGTATTCTTGGAGAGACTCCATGGTATTTTGATACTGGTGCTAATCATCATCTTACACCAAATATGCAGAATTTTCAGTATGTTTCTTCTTACAATGGTTCTGACAGGATAACTACATCTTCTAGTGAAGGTATGGCTATAACTCATTATGGTCATTCTATTGTTTCTGTGCCTAATCACTCTTTTAGGTTAAACAATATTTTTCATGTGCCAAAGACTTCTCATAGACTTATTTCAGTACATAAATTTGTCACTGATAATGATTGTTCTTTAACTTTTGACACAAATGGATATTATGTCAAGGATCTCAAGTTGGGGAGGACTGTTTTTCAAGGGCCAACTGAGAATGGTTTGTATCCATTATATTATTCAGCTAGAAATTTATCTCCATCTTCACCTCCTACAAGATATTCTTCAGCATCTGCTCTTTCTTTTGTCAAGAATTCTGCTGCTACATGGCATAAAAGACTTGGACACCCTTCATTTCAGTCACTTTCCAGAGTTTGCAAGTCAATGCAACTTTCTGATGTATGTAATAAACATCTATTTTGTAATGACTGCAAATTAGCTAGAAGCCATAAGCTGCCTTTTAGTGTTTCCACTTCTGTTTCTACATATCCTTTACAATTGTTGCATTTAGACCTATGGGGTCCAGCTTCTACAACTTCTGTATATGGTTTTAGATTCTATGTCAATATACTGGATGATTTTTCAAGATTCTGTTGGGTATATCCTCTTAAGAGCAAAGCTGATTTCAAGGATATTTTTGTTCACTTTAAAGCTTATATTGAAAATCTGTTAGAAACTCATATCAAAACAATAAGAACTGATGGTGGTGGTGAGTTTGTGAATACTGATCTAACTTCATTCTTGTCAAAATTTGGTATTGTCATGAGCTAAGTTGTCCTCACACACCAGAACAGAATGGTGTAGCAGAATCCAAACATAAACATCTTCTTGATATTACTAGAGTGTTTTATTTCAGTCAGGATTGTCAGATCACTATTGGGTGGATGCTCTTCAAACAGCAAATTATGTGATTAATAGACTTCCTACTAAGCATATTCATTCTGTTTCACCTTATGAGGTTTTGTTTCACAAGAGTCCAGACTATCTTTTCTTAAAGGCTTTTGGTTGTGTTTGTTTTCCCTGGCTTAAGCCTTATACCCACAACAAGTTACAAATGAGAAGCAAATCCTGCATCTTCATTGGGTATAGTGCCATTCATAAGGCTTACAGATGTATAGACAAAGACACATGAAGGGTTTATATTTCTAGACATGTAGTGTTTAATGAAGATGAATTTCCACTAAAGTGTTCTACAACAACTCAGATATCTACATTGTCATTTCCTGATTTTATTCAAGAAGATATCACTAGCAAATCAGATTCTTCTTCAGCTTCAATTACTGAAATTCATGCTAGTAGTACAACTGAAGGGCATTCTCCAGATTCAGTTTCTCATTCTACTTCAGACTCAGCAGTTATTGCTCCTTCTGTCACAATTACTTCTTCTGGTCACAAGATGCAAACAAGGGGAAAGTCAGGTATTTTCAAGCCAAAAGCTTATTTTGCTACTAAGTATGTTATCCCTGTTGCATATCTTAGTCAAATGTCTGAGTTTGTTCCTACATGTTTTAGTCAAGCTAATAAAATTCCAGTTTGGAGAAAATCTATGGTTAGGGAAAATACTGCTTTAGAGAATGCTAATAATTGGACTAAAGTTCCTCCTGATCCTTCTCAGAATGTGATTGGATGTAAATGGGTTTTCAAGCTTAAATATAAACCAAATGGTGATGTTGACATTCATAAGTCCAGGCTTGTTGCTAAGGGTAATCATCAAGTTGAAGGTATGGATTTTACAGAAACATTTAGTCCTGTTGTAAAGCCAACGACAATTAGACTTGTTCTGTCTTTAGCTGTGAATTGTGGTTGGTCTATAAAGCAGTTGGATGTTTCCAATGCTTTTATACATGGTGATTTAGAAGAAGAAGTGTATATGACACAACCCCCTGGATTTGTTGATCCTGTTCATCCAGATTGGGTGTGCAAATTGAATAAGTCTTTATATGGACTAAAGCAAGCACCTAGGGCTTGGTATGCAAAGCTTATGGATGTTCTTCTTGAGCTGAACTTTGTTCCATCTTTAGCTGACACTTCACTTTTTGTTCAGAAGTTACAGCACATAATTACAATTGTTCTAGTTTATGTGGATGATATTATATAACTGGAACCTCAGACAATTACTGTGATTTTGTTATAAGTCACTTGAACAAGTATTTTCCTGTCAAAGATTTGGGTCAGTTGCATTATTTTTGGGGCATGAAAGTAAAGAGAAACAACAAGGGTCTTTTTCTTCATCAAACTAAGTATACTCTGGATTTACTTCAGAAGACAAATATGATGGGAGCAAAGCCATGCAGTACTCCTTGTTCTTCTGGTTTGAAGTTAAGTGCAACAGATGATGTGTTACTCTCAGATGATTCTGAATATAGATCCTTAGTGGGATCTTTACAGTATCTTACATGGTCTAGGCCTGAAATTGCATATGCAGTGAATCAGGTGTGTCAGTATATGCAGTCTCCCACTATTGAACATCTTCAGCTGCTAAGAGGATTTTGAGGTATGTGAAAAGTACTTTAGGTAATGGCATATTTTTCACCAAAGGTATTACAACTTTAACAAGTTTTTCAGATGCTGATTGGGCTGGAGACCCAGACACTAGAAGATCTACTAGTGGTTTTTGCATATTTTTTTGGTGATAATCCTATTTCATGTTCTGCAAAGAAGCAGCACTGAGGCAGAATACAGATGTTTGGCTTCTTCAGCTGCTAAAATCCTCTGGCTGTGCCAATTACTCAGAGACTTGCATATTTTTCTGACAGATGCTCCTCATCTTTTGTGTGACAATAAGAGAAGCATCTCTCTGGTCTCCAATCCTGTTCTTCACAGCAGGATGAAGCACATCAAAGTTGATTATCATTTCATTAGAGAGTTAATCCAATCCAAGACATTGAAGATTTATTATATCTCTACCAGCCAACAAATTGCTGACATTTTCACCAAGGGTTTAGCAGGACCAAGGTTCAATTTTCTCAAGGACAAACTCAAGGTGGTTACACCAATTGTGTTTGAGGGAGGGTAGTAGATAAGTGTTATTTGTATTAAATATGTTTTGTGTTTTCTTACACCTTGTTGACACTGTTAACTTGCTAACTGTTAACAGTCGTCGATTGTCTGTTTTCTGTTATGGGTTGTGACCGTTGTTACCGGTCATGGTTTGGTGTCTGTATAAAACCATTGTACTCTCTTCTGTTTTGGGTAATGAAAATCGTCTTCTGATTTCCTAGTAAATACATCCGGATACATATGGCCTTAGGCTCAAACAAATAGGACGGATGCATAATTTTGTCAATGTTGTTAAAAGTGCTACAACATTGACGATGTAATCAAAATATGTGAATTCATGATTCAGAGCATCTTAGAGTCAGAAAGTGCATTAGTTTCAGTAAATCTAACAATAAAAGATGATAACATGTCAAGATCATTGATAGTTGAAGTTATTTTGTCCTGTTTTAGCTTGATCAGATCTTAATTTTTTCACTAGCTTGGACTCATATGTTAAGTGATCGAAATAGAATTTTAAACTTAAAGGATTAGAAGAAAATAGAAGAGCGATAAGTAGAGTTTTAGAAGTGTTATGAGCTCCATAAGAACATTGTGAAAAAATGTGCCCTCATAATTTTGTAGATTTGTAGATGATGTGTTTACTCACAAAAATTGTGTTATTCGTCCGTTTCTGTTAAACAACTAGGTTTTACAATCCTGATACTCTGCATGTGATACTCTATATAACGAATGATTAAATGATAACCGTTTCTGTTTAACATCACTTGAGTAAGTTTTACAGTCATGATACTGTGCATGTGACACTCTATGTAACGAATGATTAAACGATACCTATTCACCCTCCATTGGTCATTTTGTTTTGATTAATTTCTAAATTCGTAAGTGACAATTTTGTGTTTCAAGGCATGGGAGTGGACCAAAAGCTTGGTACTTTAGTTTTGCTTCTTGTTAGAGTATAGGTGTAACTCTGGTGTCATTATATCTTTTTACTGTTTTCTGTTGCATTTACTTTTCCCGCTTGTTACTGTTTTTACTGTTGGTCTTATCTGGTCAAGGTTTGACTTGACTATTGCTACTTTACTCTTTAAGTAGATGTGTTTTGTGTGGTTGTAAGGTGTGGAAGATAATCAGGTATTTCTGTTGCTAGTATTGGTCTCTCTCTTGACATGGTATCAGAGGGAAAACCAATTTAGGTTTTCCATTTTTCGATCCTGAGAGCTTCAATCATCTTTTCTGATTCCCTGAGCTTAATCTCAATTATCTTTAATGGCTTCCCCATCCAGTTCTGACCATAATTCTTTAAATTTCAAACCACCTTCTAAACTTACAGCCACGAATTATCCTCTTTGGAAACCTCAGATCTCTTCTCTTCTTCGCAGCTATGATTTGTATAGATATGTTGATGGTTCTTTTCAGTGTCCAGCTAAGCTAATTCGAAAACCGCCAACAATTTCTGTTATAAAAGAATCTGAGACTACAGATCTGGAATCTGATGAACATTCTCTTAAAGATCTTGTTCAAAATCCTTTATATGTCTCATGGATTCATCAAGATCAATCTATCTATTCTTGGTTGCTATCTGCTCTTTCTGAAGAATGTCAATCTCAAGTTCTTGGATGTACAACTTCCTGTGATGTTTGGAGAAGACTTGAGTTGGATTATAATGCAAATACTAAAGATAGACTGATGCAAATTCATACTGATTTACACAGCTTGAAGAAAGGTACTGATTCTATGCAGGTTTATTACAATCGTGCTCGTACTTTATCACACCAATTATCTCAAATAAATCGACCTATACATGATGAGTTTTTCATATTCTTCATGGTTTACCTGCTGAGTATAATGCTTTTAAGACTTCAGTAAATACTCAACAATTGAAGAATTTAGATCCTATTACTTCAACTGATTTGTTAGGATTGTTATTATCTGAAGAAGCAAGATTAGAAGAAATTAACACTGTGGATTTATCAACTGCTTCTGCTAATATATCTCAACAACATTCTAAGAATAATTTACAACAAGGGAATGTGTATGGAAATCAAAACTGGAATCCAAATTTTTCTTCTAGAGGTAGAGGTTTTTCTGGTGGTTATAATGGTCATTATAGTGGTAGTTCTTTTGGTGGTAGAAATTCACATTTTCAGCCTGGATTCCGTGGTGGATATGGTTTTCGTGGTTCACCAAAAGGTGGTTCAGGTGGTAGATTTCAGAGAGGTGGTGGTCGTTTTAGTTCTGCACCAAATTTTTATCCACCTAACTATGCACCACCAGTGAGATACAACTATTACATTGAGTGTCAATATTGTCTTAAGCCTGCTCATTTTGCTGCTGAGTGCAGACATATTAGAGCTGATTTTGCACATCCTGTTCAAGCTCATCATACATTTACAAAAGAATATTATGATGATTCTTTTGAAGAGCCCTGGTATCCTGAACCTGAAGCTTATGCTGTTTACAATGATGATTTTGGAGCTTCTTCTTCTAACAGTTGGCTACCTGATTCTGCTGCCACTCACCATATGACTTCAGATTTGAATAATCTCAATTTGCACTCACCTTATGAAGGATCTGATCAAGTCAAAGTTGGCAATGGCTCAGGTTTGCACATTAAACACATTGGTACTACTTCATTTACTTCATCTACTGCTCAGTTTGCTATGTCCAATGTCTTGCATGTGCCTTCTATTACAAAGAATTTGTTGTTTGTGCATCAATTTACTAAAGACAATAAATGTTATTTTGAGTTCTGGCCTAATGAGTTTTATATCAAGGATAGTGAAAGTCACAAGTTGCTATTGAAGGGACCCTTTAAGAATGGTTTATATGAATTGAACTTGAACTCTTAAGAGCTGAAGTAAGTATTCCTTTCTCAAGCTACTGTCAATAATTGGCATAGTAGGTTAGGACATCCAGCTTATAGGACATTAAAGCATGTTCTTTCTGTTATTGACACTTCTATATCTTCATACTTAGAGCCAATTGTTTGTTCTGACTGTCAGATTGCTAAATCTCATGCTCTGCCATTTCCATCATCTAGTTCTGACATACATGGCCCTATTGATCTTATACATTCTGATGTTTGGGTTTCTCATGTCTGTTCTATCAATGGTTTCAAATACTATGTCTCATTCATAGATTCATATAGTAGGTTCACATGGTTATATCCCATTTCTTACAAATCAGAGGTGTTAAGTACTTTTGTGAAGTTCAAGCAGTTAGTAGAGAACTTGTTTGATAGAAAAATAAAGTATGTTCAATCTGACTGGGGTGGTGAGTACAAAAATGTTTCTTGATACTTAGAGCAGTGTGGTATTACTCATAGAGTTTCTTGTCCTCACACTCATCAGCAAAATGGGAAAGCTGAGAGGAAGCATAGGCATATAGTTGATACTGGTATAGCTCTTTTGCATCATGCTTCTCTTCCTCTTACATACTGGTCTTTTGCTTTTGAAACTGCTAATTATCTGATTAATAGACTCTCATCAATCATTCTTCAAAATAAAACTCCTTTGGAAACTTTGTTTCATTCACAACCTGATTATGCATTTCTCAAAATATTTGGGGTGCTCTTGTTATCCTTGTTTAAGACCCTATAATGCTCACAAACTTGAGAACATATCTGTCAAATGTATCTTTCTTGGTTACAGCTTACTTCATAAAGGATATAGGTGTCTCAATCCATCTACTCATAAGATTATCATTTCCAGAAATGTAGTTTTTGATGAGTCAAATTTTCCTTATTCTACTCTGTTTAACACTTCAAATAATGCACCTCAAACAACTGTGACTTCAATGGTACCAATTAGTATCTCTACTTCTCCAGATTCTCAATCTGACACTTCCCCAAATGTTTCAGCTAAGCCACTTATTCCTAATTCAGATTCTATTCATCAGATGACTACTAGGTCTAAGAATGGGACATCCAAACCAAAAGCATATGTTTCTACTGTTTCTGATGTTCAAGATATGGACCTGTTAACACCTAAAACTTTTACTGAAGCCTATAAAATACCTGAATAGAGAGAGTCTATGGGTGAAGAGGTCACTGCTTTGGATGATAATAATACATGGGACTATGTTCCCTAGGATCCCTCTATGAATGTCATAGGTTGTAAATGGGTATACAAGATAAAAACACATGCTGATGGTACAGAGGAGAGGAAGAAGTCTAGGCTTGTTGCTATGGGAAATCATCAAATAGAGGGTGTAGATTTTCAGGATACTTTTAGTCTTGTGATTAAACCTACAACTATTAGATTGATATTATTTGTGAGTCTTTATAAAGGCTGAAATATTAGGCAACTTGATGTCAAAAATGCTTTTCTGCATGGAAATTTGCTTAAAGAAGTTTATATGAAACAACCACCTGGTTTCAAAAGTAAGGAGTTTCCTAATCATGTTTGTAAGCTGAAGAAATCTTTATATGGCCTAAAACAGGCACCTAGAGCATGGTTTGCAAGGCTTAGCACTTTTCTGAGTAGTCAAGATTTTCAGTCATCCAAAACAGACACTTCTTTGTTTTATAGAGTGACTGCAACTGATTGTGTATATGTTCTTATTTATGTGGATGACATATTAGTTACTGGGAGTTCTGCTCTACTGTTTCTGCTTTGATTTGTGCTTTGGGCAAGGAGTTTGCCATCAAGGATTTGGGCAAACTCTCATATTTTCTGGGCATT
>JAJJMA010304744.1:0-17084 GCA_023529015.1 Papaver nudicaule | reverse complement strand
CAAGATTCATACTACTAAAACTTGTTTAAGGATATTTTAGGGTTTTCCTATTAAAAGTGTCATCAGGAAAACAGTTTAGTCATTCTCAGATCCGTCGTATCCTTTTTTGGAAATTTGAAGAACAGTTGACCACCTGGAACCTCCATTTTTGGAAGGTAGATCTAGGCAAATCAGAGTCGTTAAGAAAAGAAGCACAAAAGCCTTCGTGTCAGAAACCTTAGGGATAATAATGGATCACACATAAACTGGAAAATAGCAGAAAATTTTCTTTTGCCAGAATTGGCAGCGACCAATAGTACGCATGTCAGACCCTGTGAACACGAATAATTCTAGTGGACCTCACTTGTCGGCCGCATTTTGCAGGATCACTTTCACAGATTCGCGACGTCGAAGAAGCACATCGAAATGGAATCACAACATACTAGAGCTACACTACATCCTATCTATTGTAACTCAATGATACACTCAAGGAAAAGTGTTAGCCGGCGAAGCAATAAGACAGGGAGGATACACAAAAGAGATTACGAGGGCAAGGAAATAATTCTTGTTGAAGAAGCAAGGAAATTAGAACTTTGGCAGTTAGAACCGATATTCTTCTCGGCCGAAGATATTCCAGAGGGAGAATCGAGCAACAATCCTTTGGTAATAACTACAATCGTAAACAGAGAATCACTGTCAAAAATACGGATCGAACTAGGAAGCTCTGTGGATATCCTCTTCGGGGCAGCCTACATACAATTCTTTAAAGACACCCCATTGGAGCCATCTGACTACACCATCTATGGATTCAACGGGAGAGCATCGAAACCAAAAGGAGACGTATCTTTGCCAATATATATATAGGATACATGAAATTGTTAACCACATTTTGTGTCTTAGAATTGAATCACCTTATAATGCTATATTGGGACGACCATGGTTACACGAACTCTTAGGAGTGGCATCAACACTACATCAAAAACTCAGATTCCCAACTCCACTGGGCATAGCCGAAATCAGTGGTGGCAATGTGGAGTCACGAAAATGTCATACGAAGGACATCGAGCTGAAAAAATGTGCGAGGCGTAATCGAAGGGAGCGTCGAAAACAGTAATGAGTAGAGGTTATTGACAGAGAAATTAATCAAGTCATCGAAGGAAAGAGCGAGGCAATCACAAAAGAAGCCCCAAAAGACCCTAGCCCAATGAACGAGGAAGCACCAAATTTCACGCCCACAGAACCTACAGTAGACATAAATATTGGAACCATCGAGGAACCAAAGATTGTAAAAATCGGAACATTAATGGGAGAAGGGCAACGAGTGGAACTGGAAAATTTGTCGAAGGAGTATGCAGACGTATTTGCTTGGAGGATGAGCTAGATGTTAGGAATTGACCCAAGTTTAGCATGTCACCACCCGGACATCAATCCATCAATGCGACCATTCAAACAAATGCCAAGGAAGATAGCATATGTATATCAGGAGGCAGTGGAGTCTGAGCTCAATAAAATGATTGCAACATGGATTATCAATGAAATTCAATACACGGATTGGATCTCGAACATGGTCATAGTTCGGAAGAAAAACAAAGGAGTTCAAATTTGCATCGATTTCAGCAATTTGAATAAAGCATGCCCGAATGACCCACACTCGTTACCAAGTATAGATCAAATAGTAGACGCAACAGCAGGTCATGAATTATTATGTTTTATGGACGGGTATTCTAGATACAATCAGATTCTATTAGCATAAGAAGATCAAAAACACACGACATTCATTACAACCAATTGATTATATTGCTACACCCGTATGCCATTTGGTTTAAAAAATGCTGGTGCTACTTATCAGAAAGCAATGGAAAACATCTTTCGCCCCTGGTTGAAGAAGACTGTGGAAGCATACGTCGACGATATGTCGGTGAAAAGTAAAAAAAGCAGAAACCCATATAGGAGACTTATGGAGACACTGTAAAAGATGCGACAAATCAACATGAAAATCAACTCTGCCAAGTGTATATTCGGAGTCACCTCAGGAAAATTCTTAGGGTACGTCGTTACAAAAACTGGAATCGAAGCAGACCCATTAAAGGTACAAGCAATCTGAGACATGCCATCGCTAATAACAGTAAAAGACGTACAAGCACTAAATGGGAGAATATCATCCCTAAGTGGGTTCACTGCTCGATCCTCGGGTCGATGTAAAGAATTCTTCAGCGTCTTAAAGAAGGGAGAAAAGTTCGTTTGGACAGATGAGAGGGAAGCCGCATTCCAGGGAATCAAGAATTGTATAGCAAGTTTACCAGCTCTGCAGCGACCTGAAAAGGTTGGAGACTTAAGGCTCTTCATAGCGGCCAATTCTGACGCCATAATGCAGTGCTCGTGATAACCAGAGAAGAGGAAAAGCAGTATACTACATTAGTAGGACACTCTTTCCAGCGGAGAAAAAATAAGTTAGAGCAACTCATATTAGCGTTAGTAGTGGCAACTCAAAAACTTCGAACATACTTCCAGGCTCATTGAATCATCGTACTAACTAAAATACTTATCGAATCAGTCCTTAAGAACATTCAGGCAGCAGGAAGAATTCGAAAATGGAACGCTCAAATAGGGCAATACGATGTAATCTACGAAATTTGGACGGCACAAAAATCACAGGTTATGGCTGACTTTGTAGCCGAATTCCCTGTCGAAGAAGACGATGAAGAAGAACCAATGATATGCATCGAGGAAGAGGATGGGTCGTTAGACCTTTTAAAGCAATGCCACCCTCGACGTTGGGAAGTATTTATCGATGGATCGGTAAACGGAGACGGTCGTTGAGGTGGGATAGTTTTTACTTCGCTCTGGCATTTATTGCCTCAAAAATGACAAACCCAAGAGAACAATGTATTCACTTTGATTAAAATTCCACGAATAACGAAACAGAGTACGAGGCAATGATTCTGAAAAAGCGCGGATACCAAGATACACCACCAACTTTTAGTTTCTGTGAACCTAGTTGATTACAGTTGTTTGAACGATCTCACAAATCAATATTCAAACAACAACCTGAGTATAGTTCAGAGAACCGAACCATAACAAGAACGCGGTTCTTGTAGATCTGAATAGAGATGGATTCACGTAAAGGTTATGAATCAACAAACTTTCAATTACTTCAATTATATAGATCAGAGACAATATAATGCGGAAGGGAAAAGTAATGCAAGACACCAGAATTTTGTTAACGAGGAAACTGCAAACCTAGCAGAAAAACCCCGGGACCTCGTCCAGATGTGAACACCCTCAGTATTAACCGAATACAGACGCTAGCCTACTCTCAGACTTCGGACTGGAATGTATCGAGACTGAATTCGCCCTACAAGCAACTCAGCTACCAATGTGCTCCTACGTCTCTTGGCTCCCGCAGAAACCTATGTACTTGATTCCCTTAGCTGACGTCCTTTGCAGGCCTAAGAATTGCTCCACTTACCTTCGTGAAGACTAGCGCTACCCTGCCTCTAACAGGACACCTTAAAGTATCCAAGTAATTAAACAAGAATATGATTGTGATTTCCTTTTAGACTTAAAGTCAAGGTTAATGGAAATCGGATATGTTGAATAGGGCTAATTGATATAGCCTAAACAACTTTACCTCCTAACTCTTGGCGAACTTAGTATGAAACCTAGTTCGTGAATTTGAGTTTGGGAACTTCTAGGGTTTACGATACAAGATCTACCTTACGAAGTTTCTATCAAATCTTGGTCGTGATAAGATTGAAAATATTCAATCGACCCAAGATACAAGATCAGGAATTTTACTTCCGACTTGTGCTTCACGATCCACAAGTGAAGTCTTTCAATAGTCGTAGTCCAAAAGGACTTCGAGATGACAACCAACCTTTATGCAAGGATACACAGATGTGTAGATGATTGAGATTATATCTTGCAGAAGATCATCTATTTATAGTGATCACCAAGGGAGGCTTTGCTTAAAGTTTAAGCAACCTTGAGTAGGGCTTAAGCAAGTTCCAGAACTAAGAAGATCCATAGCTTGATTACCCATTCTCAATCTTCTGTTAACTTTGGACTAGGCCAATAGTTAAAGAAGACTCAACCTTGATTGAAGGTTTGCGACTTCTGGTCCAAAACATGTTTGGACATCGCTTTGCGACTTCTGGTCCAAATACTTGTTTGAACATCGCTTGGATTAAGTAGTTGAATTCCATGGGCCAAGTAATGACGAGTCCAAGAACTTATCATGCCTAGAACGAAAACTTCAATGATATGAAAGTTGGAAGTTTTCTTCATGGCTTATATGTACGCGTTCATAGAGCAGTCAGTAGAGTTCTGGAGAATCCATGAACTTATATGTACGCGTTCATACAGACTTTGCTCGTTCTCTGAAATGCCATACAATCACATGTACGCGTTCACCGTTGTGGTATTTTTCAAGAGACAATTCAACATACTCTACCTATACATATTATCACGAATGTGACAAATGCAAAGGCGGAAATCCTAGAATACCTTCGGACCATATAAACAACGTCATAGACTATTGGTATGATAGAAATGGTAAATACGATACGGAAAGGAAAAACCTTTCTAACCTTTAGCGAGGATGTTATAATTTATCAAGTAGTAAGCTCTGGTCTTCGTCTTTGTTGATACTTATTTTCCCATATCATACTTCAAATGAATATTGTTAAAGGATCGATTACTTAAGTCGTGGGTGGCCTTTGTTCGTTAATAACAGGGGATTAGTTCGTAGATTTGAACGTACTATCGTTGGTTATTATGATCCAAGTTGGCTACCGACTGTAATCGTGGTAATATCTTGAAGACAGTCGTCGACAAAGTTAACTACAAGAGATATAACTAAAAATGGTAATCAACACAACAATTAACGAGATTCAGCAGCCATGTGCTTACGTCCTCAGGGGTAAAATCAGTTGTTCTATTATATCAAATCAATAAAGCTTTCTCTGGTTTACACTATAAGTCACTTCAATTTGTTAATGGATAGAGGTCAAATGGAATCTGGAGAGTATTCATCCAATGATTCTCACTCCTAGCTATCCTTTCCCAAACTTTGCGACCCCCTTTGCTGCTGATGAGAGGGGGTATTTATAGTACTCCTATGGACGTCGCTCTTTTCTATCCTTGGTTGCTTCATTCTTTTGTTGTACCTTGGCTCGATCGTCCATCTTCAGTGACCGCCCTTATCATCCAATCCCGGATCGTCGTACTGCTATGTGAAGGATCCTTGCTGTATCTTTGCGCTATTGGCTCCTTATTGGTCTAGGTTTCTATCCTTCATCGTTTGCTGGACCAATCGCCAACCGACAGACAACTTATGTCATGTTGTCAACAACATTAAATGCGGTGTGACTAATCCTTAACGTGCCTTCTTTCTCCTAGTATCCTAGGTTGATGATCCTTCGATCTCCTCCCTTGGATTTCATCGTCTCGTGATGAGATGTTGCTTTTCTGGGATATGCTTTTATCCTTCGCGGTTCTCGTTGCTTCCGTGCGTAACCTCCGGAGATGGCGCCACGTGTCCATCCAAAATTATGCATTAACAGTTTGCCCCTTTTCTTTCAGTTATTGATGTGGGCAATTATGGAAGAAAACCTCCGCCTATGCCGTCAGTTTCAAATAATGGTGGACCCTTCTTTCACGCTTTTTCGTGGTTTTGTGGGAGTTTGTGTTTTTTGTGATTCTCTATAAAGAGTTATTTAGTGTTTGGGTCGTCGATTTTGGTATAGTAGAGGGTCTGGGTCCTAAGTTTGTCCAAATTTGAGTTTGGGTCGTAGACCAGTTAGTCAACCCGGTCAAGTCACGGAACTGCTAAAAAGTTAACGGTGTATTTAATTAGTTAAATTTTGTTTCATCTAATCTAATTAGATAAGAAGACAGAGGGTCTTCATGGTTCTCATCTGCTCATTGTGTCAAACCAGAAGACTTGTTTTGTTGGAGCTTAATGGTGACGATTTAGTAACAAAATTCATTAAGCTCTGTATTCCTTCCCTCCCTCTATCTCCATATCGATCTCAATCTATATCTATATCAACCCTTGTCTATAACAGGAAGAAAGCTCACCCTTAAAATCATTGATTAAGTACATATATCATCTAATTCTCTAATAGCTAATCCCCAAACTTAAATTACCAGGCAGCAATCAAAACATTCCAAAAGTACCGGTTCCTTTAGCCCCACAACTTCCTTTTCCTCTTTCTCTATCTCTATCTACCGATGGTTGAATTTTGTTAATTTCAGTGTCAATAAAATGGGTTTGTTTTCCATGTTCATCATCTCACATTTTCTCTGATAAGAAAACTATATTGGATGCCGCCTTCAACTGTGGTATTTACTATGTTCATCTTCTCGCGGATAAGTATGTTAACATTGATTCGATGTAGAACCACAAAATCCATATTAATCATCTCAATACTTTCAAAATTGTACTGAACCTTAAGCTTGTTAAAGAAGACGAACAGACGCTGGTTAGGTTAATGACGTTGTTGGTTAATTTAGTTAGTTGACTGGGTTGACTAACTGGTCTACGACCCAAACTCAAATTTGGACAAACTTAGGACCCAGACCCTCTACTATACCAAAATCGACGACCCAAACACTAAATAACTCCTCTATAAATGATGGATTTGGAGACGTGATCTTTATCTTCTTTAGTCCCAACTTCCCTCCTGTATGCTTCCTTCTCCATCTTCGATTACTGGTTCTTCATTTCTTCTCCCTTTGTCTCAAGTTTTCTTCAAATCCTGATGACACGAAAACCATCAAGTTCTAAGTCGAAATCTTCTTCCAAGAAGTCGAAGAATGCTGCTGTGGATTTGAGTGTATTTTCAGCTACTCCTTCTTCGTTGCAGGCTTTTCCTCGTCTCTCGAGTTCTTCTGGTGATGTTAAGAAAAATCTTCCCGTTGTTGGTGACAATCTTGTTCCTGCTAGAGTAGATAGGGAGCTTAACTATGAATTGAGGCGCCTTCGTCCTTCTGAAGATGACAGTTATCGTCATTGGAGTCTTGCCAAAATAAAGGAATCTTTTGGTTTGACCCATTTCGATATTTCCTTCTTCGATGGTGATGTGGATGTTCTGACCGAGAATATGATTAGGAATTTTCCTTATGATGAGAATTCCTTACTCATATCCGTTGGTCAGTTAGTTGCTGGTCTTGTCCTTCCTTTGTACGATCCTGATGATACTTTCTTTATTGACGTCTTCGTAAACTGAGACCATCCCTCCTTGTGTCAGCAACTTCGTGGTATACTGTAGATGGTGAAAAATGGAGAAGGGATAAAATCGTAAATCTCCTTATGTTATGCCTTTCCAAGCGATTGCCTACTCAGGCAGATCTCTATAGCTCTACGAGTTCCCTCTTATAGCCTCTCGGGTGGAGAGAATGATATCGTAGTGCAATTGCCTATTCAGACACATCTCTATAGCTCAGAATGCAACCCGTTCTACGAGCTGAATAAACTCTCTATGAGTTCTCTCTTATAACTCCCGGTGGAGAGGATGATACCATAGTGCAGTACTCATAATCTCACCGGCACATTAAACCCATTAATCTGCTTCATGTCGACATCGCCTCGAATTCCTCGGCATCAGAACCAGATCATTATATGGTACATGGTGAAGAGTTAACAGAGACGCATCCTCATGGATTTCCTCTTAAAGATACGACTCGACATCCAAGTCTTAATGAAAATCTCAGCAATATCGAAGCTCTAGGCCTGTCCAGAGCTCTATGAGAAGCATACAACAGCCTAAACAGGCTTAAACAGACCACACCCTAAGCTCAGGATGGTCTAATATACCATGGACAAGCGCGCCATGACTTCAAGCACATTGTAGCCCAAACACATGCATAAGCCATAGCGCCAGTGCATGCATAGGTAGGCATGCACCATAACACAAGTGCGCAAGTACGCCGCAATCAAGTTGGTCGTGGCTCCTTAGCCCATGGCGCCATGAAAACCATATTGGCGCCACAACTTGGCCTTGGCCAAAGGCCAAGGCCGTGGCTCCTCAACCCATGGCGCCATGAAAGCATGGCGCCACAACTTCTGGCCTTGGCCAAAGTCCAAGGCTGTGGCTCCTCAACCCATGGCGCCATGAAACCATGGTGCCACAACTTTTGGCCTTGGCCAACGGCCAAGGCCGTGGCTCCTCAGCCCATGGCGCCGCAACTTCTGGCCTTGGCCAAAGGCCAAGGCCGTGGCCTCCTTAGCTCATGGCGCCATGAAACCATGGCGCTACAACTTCTGGACTTGGCCAACGCCCAAGGCCACTCCTACACATCCACTATGCGTGTCTCTAAAGGCGCCACACTCACGTTGGCCACAGAGTCATAGCCACACAAGCCGACTCAAGCTAAACACAACCATGCAACATCTGCATACCACTCGAGATATCAAAACATCACACGAGGGGATAACTTTAGGGGTATTGGTCTGGCGGTCTACGGCAGTTGAAAGAAACTGATAAAGATAGTGGACAGTTACGAGAAGATGGCGCGAGTGGACATGTTCTACACAACACAGGCAGTTACGGAAACCAACCCATGTCCTTCACTCCTCCACTCTTCCACGACTTCCACGTTCTCTGTCGAGAGATCAGGGTTAGTTCAAAACTATAAATAGAGGCCTCCTCTATCTTCCAAGGCAAGAACATCTTTCCAGAAACAACCAGATATTCAGAACACCTGAATAAACCAGAGCCTAAGAAGCAAACACGCCTGAGCAACCCAACATACTTCTAGCCTTGGAGATTTCCAGTCACTTTTACGACGGAGATCTTGAACTCTTACATCCAAAACACATCCTCAACCTGATCTCAAGTTTCTTCGTTGTTTCCCTCCCTAGATCAACCTCTATCATCTCTGTGACCGAAGCAAGACGTGAACAGCATTGACTTGGTTTAGGCTCGTCTTGTTCGACTTTGATCTCGAACACTACGAAAGTACCCAGAGACGGTGCATTGTTTTTCCAGGTAAAAATAGTTGGCGACCATAGTGGGAGATCATTCTCTCGGTTACAGAAAACTTTCTCAAAAATGGTTGAACTTAGGTCGGGATCAGATACCAAAAACCCCAACTCTTCAACTGATGGTGTTGTAGCCTCTAATGCAGCACCTACCAACCCACCTGCCATCTATGGGCGCCGTTAGCGAAAGAGGGAAGAAGAAAGGCCCTTCCACGGAAATGACGCATCTAAAACGCACTAATTCAGCTCCAGGGACCCCGAACAAGAACATGAACCAAGGAGGGCCGCAGCAACCGGAGAGGCGGAGGCAAAAAGCCAGACCAGAGATACTGGAGTTACTAGGCACTTGGATCTAGGACGGGGCAATCGAACTCCCTCCGAAACGACAGCCTCCTACGGCCGAAGAGGTAGCAAGCCCAAGGTATTGTCGCTATCACCGAATCACTACTCACCCTACCAGGGACTGCTTTACCCTTAAACGAATTTTCTAAGCCAAGGTGGAGTCCGGGGAATTACACCTAGGAGACGAAGGAGTATACCAAGATCCTCTACTAGTTCGGGCATTCACCTTCCCCGAGGAACCGATGAACAAGAGAGTGGAGGAGATAATGTACCAACTATGCGAGACTCTCTGTCTCTCGAAACCACGGCGGAAAGACATGTTCGCAGCACTAAACATGGTAGCAGGAAAACGCCTACCCTTCAAGGAAGTCAATGAGCAGACAACGTCTAAGCAGGGAAGCTAACAGAAGGACAAGATTGGGGACTCCTCACAACCGCCCGTCTCTCTCATGCTGAATTCTCGAAGACACTCATCGACCCGGGATCCCCAGTGAACATCATCTTAGCCAAGACTCTCAGGGCCCCTAACATCCCTCGCAGTAGAGCCATACATACCCCTGCCATCATCAAAGGCCCTAATGGGATCGAAGTACGCACTTACGGATGGATCGACTTTCCCGTCGAAATCGCCACGACCCAACCATAGCGGAGTTTCACATTGTTAAGGGAGTCGTCGAGAGCGACATGATACTGGGACGTCCATGGATCTACCGCAACCAGGAGACACTTCCTTTGGAGTTCATGGACCGGTTTGCGCAAAAAGAAGCAGCATCACAAAGGCAGTAGTCACGTCTGCAGAACCCAAGGGAGTCAATGAGGACCCCCTCAACCAAGAAGGATCAATGCTACCACCCTAAAGGAAGAGGAAATGTCAGGGACGCCAACCTTGGAGGAACTAGTCAAGTGTCGAGACGACCTTCCGGAAAGACGGATCAAGACTCAAGTTGAAGTCTCGACTCATCTCGAAACTCTAACCGCGGAACCGTCAACAAGTTAACAAGCCAAAGGAACTCCCAGATCTGCTGCTAGTACGAACACCACTCCGATCCACGTCCAGGATGACGAGATGATCTCTACTCAAGCAGAACCTCAACATGAAGAGAGCCACAACTCGGATATGCCACGAAAGACGATTTGAATAGACCACTCCATAGCCCAGAGGAGGAGACAACGTCAGTTCACTAGCACCGATAAACGTGCCCATACAAGGTGTAGAGGGCCCCTTTCCCCAAGAGGGGAGCATCGACACCACCGCGTACTGAGACTCAGAAAATTCCCGGACCCCCCATTGTCAGAGCCTGCACTTAGCACGACAACCTTTCCCGACATTGGAGCTCTGCGAAAGCCTTGGCCAATGACAAGGCCGTGGCCATAGGTCATGGCGCCATAGAAATTGGCCTTGGCCAAAACCAAGGCCGCGGCCATAGGCCATGGCGCCATATTCATGGTGCCACATTCATTTGTCCTTGGCCAAAGCCAAGGCCGTGGCCACTAGGCCATAGCGCCATATTCATGGTGCCACATCTACTTGGCCTTGGCCAAAGGCCAAGGCCGTTACTATAAAATCATGGCATAATATCCATGGCGCCACATCTGGTTTGGCCAAGATCATGGCCATAGAGTCATGGCCACACAACGCTGCTTGCCTCAACACAACTCACAACATATGCATACTACACGAGATTTTAAAACATCACATGCATGGGGGGATAACTTTAGGGGTATTGGTCTGGCGGTCTACGGTAGTTAGAAAGAAACTGATAGAGGGGATGGACAGTTACAAGAAGGTGGTGCTGAGTGGACATGTTCTACACGACTCTAGCAGTTACAAAACACAACTCATGTCTTCCACGGCTTCCACCTTCTCTGTCGAGAGATCAGGGTGAGTTCAATACTATAAATAGAGGCTTCCTCTATCTTCCAAGGCAGAACACAACAGAACAAGTAGAACACTTAAAAACACCAGAACCTCAGAGCAGATATACCTGAGTATTAAACACACTTCTAGCCTTGGAGGTTTCCAGTCACTCTTACGACGGAGATCTTGAACTCTTACACCCATAAACACACATCCTTAACGTGATCTCAAGTTTCATTCACTGTTTCCCTCCCTAGATCAACCTATATCCCCTCTGTGACCGTAGCAAGACTTGAACGGCCATTGACTTAGTTTGTCTTGTTCGATTTTGATCTCGAGCACTACGAAAGTACCCCGAGACGGTACAATGTTTTTCAGGAAAAAACACCAGGCGAATTGGTGCTAAGAGAAATCCCACCTTATCAGAAAGGAAACGACAGGAAATTAGATCCAATATGGGAAGGACCCTTCAAAGTACAACAAGTGGCAAGGAAAGGAGCATACAAGCTGATCGACGAAGAAGGAGTTGGGCTAGGAAATGCATGGAACGCAAAATATATACGAAAATATTACTCGTAAAGATGATGTACTTCGATTATAGTCTTTAAATAAAGAATTCTTTCTACAATCTCGAATCAAATTCCAGATCCTATCCGATTTGCAAAAATACTACCTGATTAGGCACATCTCCTAAGGCCTCGATGCCATATAAAACGAACGGGCCATGATGCCATATCTCCCCTAGTGCCTTGACGCGATGAAATTAATGGCTTTGACGCCAAGGCCCTGATGCCAAAAATATTAAAAAGTCTTACAGCGTTAGGCATAAGAGATGAGGTACATGTAGCCGTTTATTCTCCATACTCCACTTATGTTGATCAAAAGGAACAATATCGCCAACACCACGGGAAATGTCTCCAATAAAATACAAATCAAGCGGTGTGATTCATGTTAACATTAATTTTCATTTATGGTTTCAGCATAATTAAATTTTAAATTGTTAGAAAAACAAATGACAAATAAAATCAATGTTACCTCTCTCAACGTCATCGAAATGGAAAGTGTGCGTTGAAGGCCACCACATTTCGGGAAGAAGGTGGATATGCTTAACGTTGGACCGTCTTAATTCTATCTCATAGTAAGCACGCCATGGATATCTCATTAGCCTGTTTTTTATTGGTGATGTGAGACTTTTATACATGTCTTTTAAATCCGTCATCCCGCCTTGTAATTTAGTTGGCTTATCCTTTTCAAGGTTTGTGGATACATGGTTGTCCACTAGGTTTGGACCCGACACCCCTTGTGGATGCTCGAATTCCTGCGGGTTTTGATTCCAATTTTGGACATCAACTAGACCCGGTGGATCCCTTTTGTTACTTCCGTTTCTTTTTCTTATTAGATTCATGGGATTATACATTATCACAATAGGTGTACTAGAGTTTCCCACAATCAAATTCTGCCCTCTTCAGAAGTAGGCCGGCTAGATAACGTGCCAAAACTTTGTCTCTAATCAATTTGATCAGGGCTCCCTTCCCTTCTTGTATAACACCCACAATGTAAGCTGTACTTATAAGTTCAAAGCTCCTCCATCTCCTCTCTTTGGCATACTTTTCTAAACCCTCCTTGATGTTCTTGTACTCTTCTTTCTCATTTGGCGCATATCGCAATAAGGCACGGCCAAGGCACCTAGCTAGAGTAACACCGTCCTCCAATGCGGCATTCCCACCTTGAGCTATGTCTGGTGTCATAGGATGGAGAGCATCTCCAGCTACGCAGACATTTGCTTTGCTGATGTTGCCGAACAAGATGTTTAATGGTGATCTAAACCTTAACGGCGAAGACGAAATGATTTCGCTGTCTGTTTTTTCGATTACATCTATCACTTGTTTGGGTGCTTTACCAAGGTTCTTCACGATATATTGATTCATTTCTCTAGGATCCTCTTCAATTTCTTTACCTGCAGTTGAGTGCGCAAAAGTGATTTTGTTTTCAAACTTACTAAACTCGTCACAATTAGCTATAAACAGACAATGGCTTACGAGGTAAGGTTGACGTATCATGCGTAAAAAACCAATAGATGGAGCTTTTGTCGAGAGGCAGGAGACCTGCACGACAACCATCACCGAAGAATTGCAAGAACGTTGGACCGAAGTTGTGACCCCCCTCGCTCTCTTTGAACACGACATGACCACGCGTTGCTGTTCGTCCAGCAAAAAGTGGCTCTTGTAGTCCTAGCCATTTCGCTACGATGGAATTCACTCCGTCGCACCCAATCAACACCTGAAAATTGGAAAATTCATATATGTTGTGACATGTAAAAGTGAAACTGGCATAGTTGTCGTACCTTAGTCTTGATGACTGAGCCATCTGCCAAATGAATCAGTTTCGAATACCCCTGTTCATCTATCGAGACAACCTTGGAACAGAACCTAATAGTGCCATGGGGAAGTTCATTTGCTAGTGTTTCAAGCAAAACCTTTCTCCCCACACAGCGAACTTCGTGTCCTTGTGGCCTGCATCACCAGTACCCCATTACATTCATGTTATATATCTAACCTTAGTACCGAAGAGTGAAAATTTTACTCACGTATTTCCTCGAGGATCTGTAAATGATATCGGTAAGCTCGGAATCCCGGAATCCATAGAAGTAGGCACTAGTCTGCAGTTAAAACAACACTGTTCTTAAGGTACTTCAAGACCTCTCAGATCATCACATATAAGCAAACAAATACTACGAAATACAAGAGAAATACACACACACACACACACCCTTGAAGTAGGATATGTTGTTCTCTTAGGGTATCACCGATACCAAGAGCATCCAAAGCCTTCCAAGCGTTAGTGAATGTTCCAAATGCAAATCCTGTTACCCTCAAATTCTCCCATGATTCCAACACCATACATTTCAAACCCATCCTATAACAATATACATGGTAACAACTTAGAATTCGTATTTAATCTAGTGAATCTCAAATATATCTATAATTCTGCAAGTTTAGTTTTAAAGAAAGAAACCTGTGTAGTCCCAAAGCAGTAGCAAGTCCGGCAATCCCAGCACCAGCAATAACGATATTTTCTTCTATCATACTACTCCTGTAGGTCATTTGATGATCCATTGACAATTTTCTACTAGATGTCTTCTAGATAAATATATAAACAAAATTGGTCCGAAGGACCAATTTTGTGGTTTTTCTTTACTTACCCTCACTATCACTCTTATTATTGTTCTCGCTATAGATTTTTTTTTCTTCTGAAAACTAAAACCAAATTTATACTAGAATAAAATTGGGTGAGGTAGGATAAGGTGACAAAGTAGAAGTAAACCAATGCTTCATCAATTATTATGTGACAGACTCACATGCGTAAGCATTTTTGTCGTACCTCTCTTAAAAAATCTTATCATAAGAGAGTAGCAGCAAACCAGAAATTAAGGATCAGAGAGTAGTGTTTTTCATTTTATTGGTCTTGTTTTTTGGTTGCCCTTATCAGCTTGAGGGGGTATATTAGGACTTTTAATACTCGATTCTATCATTTCCTTCATCAATTCAGTACAGTATTTTCACACCCTTTTATAGGTTCTTACTCTTACATAAACAGTTATAATAACTACAGCAACTACATATTATAAATTAATCCTAAGCAACAACTAAACTACTATACTTTTCTAATACACAGATACATAACATCAACTCTCAGAATCTGACAAAAACGTCGGACTTTCACCCTCACCCATATTTGCCGAAGCAAACGAATCACAAGAGGATGATATGGATGAGGGGCAAGAAGCAGTATCATCGGAATCAGAAATAATCTCATCATGTATAATGATGTGCTCATCATCTATATCAGATACCTCAGATGCGGACGATGTTCCCAGGATAAACTTGTTCAGTGCTGTTTTTGCAGTATTAACAAACCACTCATCCGCAGGAAGCTCACTGCTAAAGTACGACACAGATAAAGAGGAAACATGTTTGAGTTGAGAAATGGAGGGACGGAAAACGAAGAAAACTGATCCATGTAGAGATAATAATATACCTTTGTGGGTCTATGCCTCTGTCTGAGAAGGCTTTGATTGCTCGAGCAATTATGGCTGATGCGATCTGATGCACATGCCGAGATGGGTAGCCTCCGAATACAGCAATTTCAACGATGAAATGCATATCAAGAATCAACTGACAAATGGAAGTTGCTTTAGATTTCAAAGTAAATAATTGACAATCCCTTATTTAGCACTAACTTAAGATGATTACGAGGTATGTTAACCAATACCAATACCAGGATTCTGTAATGCACCTTTTGTGGCAACAGCAGTCATTAAAGGTTGAGTTCTACAAACAAGGATAATGAAACAAAAAAAAAACACAGAAGCCAGTTTGTTTCTCTTACATGTTTCTGGATTCACACTAAAAATGTATAAACATTTGATAATAACAGAAGGATACATGGTCCACGCTGCGAGCACAACAAGCTTGTTGCAATCTGTAACTTCTCGTAGACATAGTAAAGTTTAAACAAATTCCTACATTTTATCTGCTTTACCAAATCTATGGACTTTCTTTAAGCTAGCTTGCATAATGTAGCATCAACCATAAGCGCATGATTATCATACCTTAATCCTAAAATCATCTTAGTTTAAGCTATTCATATATTAACTTACACTGATTGTGGTTTGCTGCTAAAGCCTGTACTTCAGAAATTTCGTAGCAACCTTGAACAAGGTCATTAAGGCACAATACAATAAGCTTTTCAACACAGCATTTCAGTCACGAATTGGTCCCAGCCTTCTAGGCAGCTATTATATATTGCAGATATATTTTGTAATGATGATATGACAAGAGAACTAAAACTGTACTGGGTATATGTTTTCAAGTCTAGTTCAGCGTAATATCTATCACTACTTGAACTACTACACATAATCTATATTAACCAAATATGAACTTGTAGACCAAATACAGCAGAGAAAGCATAGAAGTATTAATCTGATCAAGAATAGTGATCAAGTTTCATCCAAACCTAAAATATCAAATTCGAAAATTGAATATTGTTATGCAGAAGAACATAATACCTGCTGCAATCCTCGTGGCTGAAGAGGGAGGGTTTCATCCTTGAAGACATCCCAGAACTCTTGTTCATCAGATAACCACATTACAACCGTTTCTGTTAGCCTAGACAGCAAAATCTTTTGTATCTTCTCTTTTCCAAGTAGCACATCACCAGCAACAGTTGCCAATTGCTGAAACTTCGAAAACAATGCCTGCACTCATGAAATATACGATTATTTGAACCTGTTCGGTGCACATTTGAATTGAGTTTATAAAGAAAAATCATAAATACGAGCTGTGAAAAAACATAGATGACCACGATCTAGAATCACTCAATCACATCTGGGAAGAGGATTACTACACAACCTTAAGCAATAAAGTTAGTACAAATCTGCACAGAGATCAATTGTAAGTTTGTAACGCATATGCTAAGTTTTACATAAAATGAACAGCACACACACGAAGCAGACAGCAGGATTGGACCAAGACAAGTTTCTGATACTTCATGAAGTTGATATGCTTTTAGAGGGGACTCTCTTTTAGCTGATTGTATAACAGCTTTTGTGTTGCAGAGTTATGGTACATCAGGGATGGCTTAGTCTTGCTACATCAATTAAAAGGACTGGAAAAATGCACATGGAATAGAAAAATAATAGTATTTCGGGGTTAGCCAAGTTCAAACCCCAAAAAGTATAGCTTCCACAAAAAACTCCTTCAACTGATGGAGGATAACACTGAGCATAAAACATGCATGCATACATATATAAAAACGAATAAAGTCCCACTTTTTCAGGGCCTCTGGTACACGTCTATTATTCTGAAGGGCATCTTGAATTTGTATCTCATGAAGTTGTATTACCATGGCAGTGGCATC
>JAJJMA010304738.1:0-12949 GCA_023529015.1 Papaver nudicaule | reverse complement strand
GATGGATATGGCACCTTGAGTACCTATGCAGATTTTCTACTCGTACAAAGGTAATACTGATGGTGCTTTTGATCTCATTACGTTGTCTTCTGGTTCAGGCTTTGTTATCAGGGATTATGTCAGAAAAGTCTCCTTTTGTGCTGCTCTTCATGTTCAAGCCAGATCTCATGAAGAAGCTGAAACTAAAGGTATCCATGCCCTTCTCAAGAAAGCAATGGAATTGAAGATCTCTTATCTTATTGTTGAAAGTGATGCAAAGACCCTTGTTGACCAATTTTATGTTGGCTGTTTTGATGGTGATTAAAGGACTGATGCTATCTTCAAAGAGATTCAGACTTTCTCGGCACATTTAGTTTCTTGTATTTTTGTTTTTACTCCTAGAATTTGTAATGGAGTCGCGCAATCCTTAGCTAAATGGGGCAAAGATAATTCTAGCTCTATGTTTTGGTCGTGTGCTCCAACCTGGCTTCTACCGGTTATTGAAGCCGACTGATTGCCTTTTTCAAGGCTTTTGCTTACAAAAAAAAAAAAGACATAGTGTTCGTACCCAACACTTGAAAATTAAGTCTCGACACCTGGACCAGTTAGAGACTGTTAAGTCAAACCGTTGACTCAAAAAATAAATAACTATTTTTACTAATAAAATTATTACTTTTCAAAAACCAAAAATACTCTTTAATCCAACGGTCCTAAAAAATAGATCCTTGATGTATTCGTCTGACACCATTAGCAGCGCCACCATTTCACACTCTCTCCCTGTATGCACCTCCAAGGCACTAACCCTCCCTGATTTAGGCTTAGTCTTATGGGAGTGCTACTTACAGTTATAGATTACCCTCCACGTTATCTATCTAGCTAGCATCCCTGGATCTTATGGAGTATGCTAGTTTGCAGTTATAGAGTGCTGAATGATAGAGCGATGGGGCGTTGAATGATAGAGCGCAAGCATCTGGACCGTTAGATCTGACGATCTAGATTAGAAGCTGAGAATATCTGAATCTGCGCTAAATGGTAGAGCGCTAAATCGACTTTTTTTTTCCATGAATCATTGAACACTACACTGATAGTTATACTTCCAGCACTACTTATTTCTAGAGAGAGAAGTAGCGTTTAGGGAATAGACCAAAAGGCACAATAACCTACCTCAACCAAAAGGCAAAGATTGGGATAATGACAATGAGCCACAATGTTTCAAATGTCTTGGATTCGGTCACATGTCTCCCGAATGTCCAAATAAAGACTATTGTGGAAAGGTCAAAGCTTTTGATGCTACACAAAGCAAAATCCTGTAAAAGAGAATGCTCAAAACATGTTTCTTTGTCGTACATCAGGAAAGTTCCCCACCAAGTCCTGATAATAAGAATTCAGTAATGAGTTCTATCTCTCTAAAGAACAAAGGGTACTTGGTTACCAAGTTACTTGAAGAAACATGTCGAATTCTTGAACAAGAAAATAGAGAACTAAGTAGAAAACTTTCTTCGACACTTTATCGAGTACAATTGTTAGAAAGAGATAAAAAATGGGACTCAGATCTCCTCAAGAAATTGAGCAAAGGCATTAATACCCAATGCCTTAAGATCAAGAAACCCAACCTGGAAAAGAAGAAACCTTCTCAGACAAAATCTACGTCTGATACTTCTAAGAAGTTAAAGCCAGGAAGGAGCAAGTCTCCACAGAAAAGTGGCAGAAATTCTCAAAAGGCACATTCATCCAGACTCAAAGAATGTAGCCATGAGAGAAAAACAGGTAAAGGTCATCCTGTGAAATCTCATAAAAAATTGGTTGAAAAGTAACCTGAGAGAAGAAATTCTTTCAAGAATCCGGTACAGGTATGGTTAGAAAAAGGGAAAAAGGAGTCTGGTACTTTTTATCCTGTGAATCAAAGAGCTAGTCAAATCCCATATCAAAACTCCTATCACACCACAAGTAGTATAGGAGGAAAACCGAGGAATAAAGGTGTAAAATCAAGCTCCAACACTGATAACACCTTGAAAAATAGCAGAAAACGAAAGAACTGTTGTCTTTGTCACCAAGGACTTCACTATCCTCCTCTCACTAAAGTCATATACGCAGTTCTGTTGTTAAGCTAATCCTGATAACAATAGAAACACTGCATAAGGATTTAGGGAGTCTGTAAAGGGGGAAATCAGACGGAAATTCTGTCAGATTAAAAGGCCGTACGGTTCACAAACCGCTCGGAGAGTTTCTGCTATTTCAGAGTCTTGATTGATGTTTATCTTTAGAGGAGAGATTTTATTTCATGAAAAACCTTTAGTCCGAATCCTTTAAATCTCTGATTTGAGATAAAAAAGATTACATCAAGATGACAGACTCTGGAGGAAAAAGGGAAGAAACCTGGACAATTGTCTTCCCAAACAAGAGGATTCGCATAGAATCATCTGATAATGAAGCCAGCCATACTTCTGTACAGAATCTTACAGAAATGAAGAAAATTTATCTAGATGAAAAGATGGATGAAGTACTTGAACAACTCAAATACTTTGCTGGTGAGATGGGTACTCTCGCAAATCATGTGAATACTAGCCTCCATGATCTAATTAAGAGAGTTGGAACCATTCAAGAACAACTAGGTACCTTGATAACCTCAAGCAATAAGTCTGATCTTTCAATAAGATTAGTTGATTCCTTGTGAGAACTTGTTCTTACTTCTGCCTAAGGAATATAAACTATATCTAAAAGTAGTTTGCATTTTCATGCTTTTTAGAGTTTTTCAGCATGTACTACTTTATTTCATTAATAAAAGTTCTTTTTTAGATGATTATTAATGATGTTTGCAATACTTGATTCGTCTACCTCAATCTTATTGCAACACATAGCTTTTTCCATTACCTTGGTAGTGATGCAAAGTTATGTCTATTACAAAAGTTATGCTTTTTCTCACGATCAATAAACTTTTGATTGTATGATTTTTAGGGTTTTCACAAACTCGGAATCATATACTCTTTTCCAAAAATTTGGCTAAAGGAAAGAGATTATAAACAAAGGAATACTGGATAACATTAAAATTGTTTTGTCCATGTAAGACTTTGTAAGTTGTTCTTTATTGAATAACACCACATGGGGGAGAGTTCTTAATTGAACTTGCGCTTAATAACAAATCTTTTTGGGGAGCGTGGTTGTGGAATATTAGGAGAAAAGTGTATCTATATTTCTCCAAAAGATGAGAACTCAGGAATCTTCGTTCATATTTCCTAGTTATACCATCTTAAACTTGGTATGCGAGTACTTATCTTAACCTATTCCATAGGTTTATGAAACCCTAGTCTCGAACTACTTTGTCATATTTTTGTGACAAATAGGGGGAGAATACTTATGGTTCTTGTTCTTGTGGTGCATAACCATAGGGGGAGAACATCATGTGCTTACTTGCTGTACTTTTTCAAAGTATCAAGTAAGGGGGAGTAATTAAAGCTGAGAAGAAGCTTCATATCAGGAATGAGTAGAATCACTTTAAAAGTTTTGATACACAAACTTTAAAGTTTGCTCAGATTCTTACTCTTTGCACAAACAACATGTGGGATTAGCATATTAACCCATCTAAGCTTGAGCATACCTTCATGGTTGTTTGAGATGGATATGTTGTAGGTGGTGTCTACGAATTCATCAACAAGAGTTAAACGAACACATCAAGACTCAAGGGAGAAGTTAAATAATTCAAGAAATCAAGATACATCTGGTTAGTACTTAATTGTATATCTTTTGAATCCATATGTGTAGATGGTGAAAAATGGAGAAGGGATAAAAGCGTAAAATCTCCTTATTTATGCCTTCCCAAGAGGCGATTGCCTACTCAGGCAGATCTCTATAGCTCTACGAGTTCCCTTTTATAGCCTCCCGGGTGGAGAGAATGATATCGTAGTGCGATTGCCTACTCAGGCACATCTCTATGGCTCAGAATACAACCTATTCTACGAGATGAGTATACTCTCTATGAGTTCTCTCTTATAACTCCCGGTGGAGAGAATAATATCATAGTGCAGTGCTAATAACCCCACCAATCCATAAACCCATCAATTTACTTCATGTCGACATCGCCTCGAATTCCTCGATATCAGAACTAAATTGCTCACTGGTATGTGGTGGAGAGTTAACAGAGACGCATCCTCACGGATTTCCTCTTGAAATACGACTCAATACCTGAGTCTTAATGAAAACCTCAGAAACATAGCAGCTCTAAGCCTGTCTAGAGCTCTCTGAGAAATATACAACAGCCTAAACACACTTAGGCAGGCCACAATCTAAACACAGAATGGACTAACGAACCATGGATAAGCATGCCATGACCTAAAATACGCCATAGCCCAAGTGCACAAATATGCCATAGTCACAGTGGCGTGGCCTAAATTTACCACAAGAGATTAGCCTTGGCCAAAGCCCATGGCGCCACACATCTTCTGTCCTTGGCAGCACGGCCATGACGCCACGCATCTCCTGGCCTTAGCCACACGGCCATGGTTCCATGCCCATGGCACCACGCATCTCCTGGCCTTAGTCACCTGGCCATGGCGCCATGCCCATGGCGCCACACATCTCCTGGCCACACCAGCATCCTTGGCATCCATAACGCCAAAACCCACGGCGCCACACCTACTTTGGCCAAATCATGGCCATAGCCACGCAACGCTGCTTAGCTCAACATAACCATGCGATATCTGCATACCACTCGAGATATCAAAACATCACACGAATGGATAACTTTAGGGGTATTGGTCTGGCGGTCTACGACAGTTAGAAAGAACTGATAGAGATGATGGACAATTACAAGAAGGTGGTGCTGAGTGGACATGTTCTACACGACTTTAGCGGTTACAGAGCACAACTCATGTCCTCCACTCCTCTACTCTTCCACGACTTCCACCTTCTCTGTCGAGAGATCAGGGTGAGTTCAACACTATAAATAGAGGCTTCCTCTATCTTCCAAGGCAGAACATCTTTCTAGAGCATCCAGAAACATTCTCAGAGCCAAAACACCTGAGTAATACAACACGCTCCTAGCCTTGGAGATTTCCAGTCAACCTTACGACGAAGATCCCGAACTCTTACACCCAAAACACACATCCTCAACCTGATCTCAAGTTTCTTCGTTGTTTCTCTCCCTAGATCAACCTCTATCCTCTCTGTGACCGAAGCAAGACTTGGACGGCCATTGACTTGGTTTAGGCTTGTCTTGTTCGACTTTGATCTCGAGCACTACAAAAGTACCCAGAGACGGTGCATTGTTTTTCAGGCAAAAACATTTGGCGACCACAGTGGGAGATCAATCTCTCGGTCTCAGAAAACTCTCTCAAAAATGGTTGAACTCAGGTCAGGTTCATGCAATAAATAAATCCCAACTCTTCAACTGAATCCGCTCCAACTTCCAGCGCAACACCTTCCAATCAACCCACACTCAGCGTCATGCCCAACATCCAGACCACCCACGATGCTTCCCCTGTAAAACCTACTATCTCAGCAACCCCTGTCACACCCATCTCACGCCTACTCCAACTCTCCTGGCGTTGCCTCGGTAAAACCTGTTGTTCCAGCGACTCCTGCTGTCCCAACAACTCCTACAGATCAAGTTAGCACGCCTCGTTGTAACCCCTCATCTTCGATCAATATAAATGCTACCACCCTAAGAGAAGAGGAAGTGCCAAGGACACTAACCTTGGAGGAACTAGTCAAGTGTCGAGACAATCTTCCAGAAAAACGGATCAAGACCCAAGTTGAAGTCTTGGCTCATCTCGAAACTCTAACCGCGAAACCATCACCAGGTTCACAAGCCAAAGGAACTCCCAGAACTGCTGCTAGTACGAACACCATTGCGATCCACGTATGGGATAATAAGATGATCCCTACTCAAGCAGAGACTCAACACGAAGAGAGCTACAACTCGGATACGTCGCTAAAAGACGATTTGGAGAGACTACTCCAAAGCCCAGAGGAGAAGACGATGCTACATGTTCACCAACACCGACAACCGTGCCCACACAAAGTGTAGAGGATCCCTCTCCCCAAGAGGGGATCATCAACACCACAAGTGCTGAGGCTCAGAAAATTCCCGGAGCCCCATGCTGGAAGAGCCTACAACAATCTTGCCTAGCATTGGTACGTGGAGCGAAATGATGAACGCGTTCTACCACAAGTATTTTTCGTGCCAGAATATGATCCAAGATCTCGACTAACATAACTACAGTTGGTGGAGCTCGAAATGACCCTTGTCTACCGACCCCCCCCCCCCATGAAACTGCAAAAGATCTGCCACGACTGCACCAGCGCTACTGGAGAGGGCCAAACCCCTAAAAAGCGAAGAGGCTCATAATACCAAAGGCGACAGCAACCTGATCAACAATCAGTACAACAACAATTTACCTTCCGTGAGTACCATCAGCGAAGGGAGTAATAGGAAGAGTCCAGCTACGGAGGTGACACACCCAAAGCATACGACTTCAAGCACGCTTTGGAAAACTCCAGGTGACAGCATGGGTGGAAGCGGACCACGACACAAGCTACGGCACCACGGGTCACGACACCACGGGTCACGACGCCACAAGTCACGGCGCTGCAACTATTAGAAAGGGGTAAACAGAGCTTGTAATACCCATGACAACAAAGGATTTACCAACAAACACTACAGAGACGTACAACCCCATCACCACCAGGAGAATGACGACGAGACATGGGGACTCCCAAAGTTACCACTGCAACCAGAAGAGGAGGCGCGTCTGTGCTTCGTTCACACCAACCTTCCTATCCAGGAGACCCCTCTCCCATGGGATACTCCTCACTGGAAGAAGTTCAGAATTCGAACTTTATATCGACGGGATGGTACCTGAACTCTCTTACGACGCTCTCAAACATGTTAAGAGATCTACAAGGCTGCAAAACGATCGACGACAACCGTCCCTGTCGATATAGAACGATCCAAGCAGCTAAGGATTGAGGAAGCTCGTGATAATAGGAGACGCGTTAGACAACGGGGTATCGACACAATATGACTAAAAGGGTCCCGAACAAGAACGTGACCCAAATGCAAGATACAGATCTGCAACAACAACAACGAGAAGTGCGAAGCCTATACAGGATTCTCAGACTCATTATCTTCAAAGAAGTACTGGAGTTGTTAGACGTCTGGACAAGAATGGAACAACCGGATTACCCGTTGATTCTCAACAACTAAAGAGAATGCTCACTTACTCGAGCCTTTACCACCTCCGAAAGGCCAATACACGAGAATGTTGGAGGGAGCCGACGAACAACACGTTCCTGCACGAGGAAAGTTGAGCCCAACAAAAGACGTCGATAAGATATCCCAGAACATGGCTGAGGACTCTTCACCACATCCATTCTTCACTGCACCGAACACCGTTAGGAGTGCTGGCTGCCGCGACCCAATCAATGGTGAAATTTTGTCAAAGGAAACATAAGGTACAACAGACATGCCTCTGTCTCTACCAAAGCGCTTCATCATCATGGAAGGACCTACTCGAGCAGAAACATCCATGCAGCAGGGGACTATCCGCTACAGGTCCTTCGAAGGAAGGAAGATCTAAGAACTCCAGTCAACACCGACATCACTACCGACGCCTCTACAGAAACCTAAAAACCACCAGGAACCTTTGAGGGACCTCCGTACACCAGGATTTATATCTTTGCAGAATCTTCCTGGTAGCAACGCCACCAAGTCTTCATCTTTCGAGCAAGCTAGCAGTATCATGGTTCTGGCGCTCCTCTCAGTTATCACTAGCAACGAGTATCCGACATCCTTCGATGGCTACCCAGATTCAAAAAGATGACAGAATGGAGTGTTCCAAGCACAAGGACTTCAAAAGATGCGCCAATAGATGTAGAATGGGAAAGAATTCCTACATAATACATGTTCACCTAAAATTCTACCACAACATGCTAGAAGGAGCAGTCATCACTACGAAATCAGAGTTAAAGCTTTTGGAGCAAGCGGTGTGCGAGCAAGAATCTTGATACGGGGATTAAAGAATGTCCTCCCAGCCTTCATTAACCCTCTGGATCAACACCATTACCTACAGCCTCAACGCTATTTACCAATCAAAGACTATAAACCATCTTGTGGAGAACTTACTTTATTTTGGGTCTCCATGAAGCAAACCTACTCTGGAGACAAACAAAGGCGTGCTCACGACTACACACCAAGTTCACTGTACGACGGCCTTCACAAAAACGAGAAATGCGGAATATTGGTAAAAGTTCTGAGGGTGATTTTTGGACACCATCATCCTTCTAGAGTCTACTATTGTGTTCTAAAATTTTATAGCAACCCAGCTCGTGGTTTAAGAGATATGGCGTAAACCCTACAGTACAGGACGAAGTAAGTGGACAGAACGTATGTATGAAGCCAAAACGATTGTTACGGAAAGCTCGCAAGGAATTTTTGGGTGAAATTCATACACAAACTCCATATTAATATCTACAAATATGTGGTAAAATTTCATACAATAAATCCAAGTGGTTTGAGAAATATGACGTGAACATTGGGGAAAAGAAAAGCTGTCAGAATTTGCTGCGCCAGCAATTTTCGTTGGGAAGAAGCAGCCGGTTTGAGAAATCCACAAGGGATGTCGGAAATATTCTCGGACACAACCTTTCTATGTATGTATCCCAGCACATACTAAAATTTCATTCCAATCAAGCAAGGGAATTGGGAGATACGACACAAACACTACAGCACACGCGAGACACCCAGTCAGGAATCATGTGCAAGACCACGTCAAGTACTGCGGAAAATCTACAAGGATCCTCGGAAAGATTTTTAGACACAATACTCCCCTGGATGTCTACTACCATGTGTAAAAATTTCTTAATGATACAAAAAGTGAGTTAGGAGATATAACGCAAACACCAGGAAACACGCAAGATGCGAACTGTCAGAATTCACGACGAAATACTCCTAGAACTTTACTACTCGAGGTAAACATCTTCATCAAGTAGTTCACCTATTTTAACTCCAACACCCTCTTCAACGACTGGGGACTTGGCGCAATCATTTTGCTTTGGAGGAATTCTCTCTGAGGGGATACCGAGAGTATGGGATCCCCACAATAAACACGTTAAGAGGATATATAAGACGGGAAGGCACATGTTCTACACCAAACCAGGAGACGTTCAGATCTACGTCAAGAACAAGGATGCGATCGACTTCCCCGGTGTCTCTCTACCAACTGCTACTCCAGACTACCATTGGATTGGTCATTATCTCGTAAAGCGTCAGTGCTCTACCTCACTCAGTACTACATATTCAACTTTGAACATCAATAGCCGCTTCTTGCCTACTGGAAAGTACGCCACCAGAGCTTACACCAAAGGCGCTGCTCCGGAAATCAGCTGATTGCAGAACCACCCGTCAAGTGGAGACGGTCAGGGAGAAACAAGGACCTGATCACGACAACGAAGGAAGGAGGAAAAGTTCTCTGCTAAAACGGGTAAAACCTCTCCTTTATTTTTATTTTCTTTGCTAAGTCCTAGCCTAAGTATGTATTCACATACATAATACTGGAATCCCTCTAGGCGTAGCATGGCCTTCCCTAGAAAAGCCACGGCTATGAGACTCCATCCCGCTTGCTTACGATGCCACGGCTATAGCGCCATGGCCGTGGCCCTTTTACCTCCGTACTTGGCCATGGTAGTGCCCCACCATGGCACCACCCATCTTATCTCACCCTAAAAAAAAAAAAACTTTTAGCCAATTACACTGCATACCAACAGAAAGCTATTTTAATCCGGCCTCGTGGTGATTTACATTAGAGTTTAATCTCTGCTAGTTTAGGCATTATGAAAACCTAAAATCGGTAAAACTGCTCTCACCATCTGGTAATGTAGATGGTGAAAAATAGAGAAGGGATAAAAGCGTAAAATCTCCTTCTTTATGCCTTTCCAAGAGGCGATTGCCTACTCAGGCAGATCTCTAAAGCTCTACGAGTTCCCTCTTATAGCCTCCCGGGTGGAGAGAATGATATCGTAGTGTGATTGCCTACTCAGGCACATCTCTATGGCTCAGAATACAACCTATTCTTCGAGCTGAGTATGCTCTCTATGATTATAACTCCCGGTGGAGAGAATAATATCATGGTGCAGTGCTAATAACCCCACCAATCCATAAACCCATCAACTTACTTCATGTCGACATCGCCTCGAATTCCTCGATATCAGAACTAAATTGCTCACTGGTATGTGGTGGAGAGTTAACAGAGACGCATCCTCACGGATTTCCTCTTGAAATACGACTCAATACCTGAGTCTTAATGAAAACCTCAGTGTGGAGGGTAAAGCACCTTCGGGACACGTGCCCAGATCAGGGGGACTTGGCCCATCAAGAAGATATCGTGGACATACTTCGAATAAGTCTGCGAAGATAACTCGAATAAGAGCTCGGCGAGAGAAGACTTGCACTAATTGTTCGAGGGAAAGGATACGAAACAATCTTCGGGAAGAACTTACCGAGGGCACCGCCTTACTCGACAAACTCTGACACCTCCACGATTGAGTAGTTTGTCTTATTAGCTGTAAACCACTTCTGACTCGGCCTATATAAGGCGAGCTCGAGATCCTTTGTAAGGGTTGGATTTTTGGTGTAACTTAAGTCGTGAGAGTGAGATTTGGTTAGCTTCTCCTTAAACTTCTAAGCATCATATACATGTACTAATTATAATGAAATACAATTTACAGTCATACTCATATTATTATTGTTTCTTATGTTAATTAGCTTCGGTATTGTTCTTATTCTCTTCGTATCCATGCATGAAACGTATATTGCTTCCATGACCATAATTTGGCTAATAGATCTGATGGTTGTCGAGTATAAAGTGCTTATGCATATTTTATACTCACACAGTTTGGCGCTAGAAACAGGGACTGATTAAAACAACTTAGGGTTTGCCTGTGATTTAGGGTTTTCAAATTTTTTGGGGAAATTTTTTCTAAGAATTTTAAAATTTTCCTTAAAACTATATATTCAATTATTACAAGCTCCACCATCTTGGATGTCTAAAGATCTCAAAAGCTTTAGCATGTTCAAGGTTCTTTGAGCAAATTGTCAACATGATAGGATCGACGTTTCTTCAAGAAAACCAAGCCTTGAAACACAGAGATCCAATCAAGAGCATAAAATGCATTTCCCGGTGAAACATCACCAAAAAACAGTACAAAATAGGGTTTTTAAAAAAAAAAAAAAAACCCCAAACGACCCTACAAACATAATATGGTTAGAGGTATTATACATGTCAGGCCACTAGGACACAATGACAACTGTGGACCTCACTTGTTGGCTGCGTCTTGTAGGGTCGCAATCTTGGGACGACTGTGGCTGCACAGGACCTTGGGAGTACCCTTGTTTTTACCTGCAAAAACAATGCACCGTCTCTGGGTACTTTCGTAGTGCTCGGAGATCAAAGTCGAACAAGACGAGCCTAAACCAAGAAAATGGCCGTTCACGTCTTGCTTCGGTCACAGAGAGAATAGAGGTTGGTCTAGGGAGGGAAACAACGAAGAAACTTGAGATCAGGTTGAGGATGTGTTTTGGGTGTAAGAGTTCAAGATCTCCGTCGTGAAGTCGACTAGAAATCTCCAAGGCTAGAAACGTGTTTGGATTCTCAGGTGTGTTTTCTCTGAGGCTCTGATATTCTTGTCATTTCTGTTTCTGTGTTCTAGCCGTTCTGCCTTGGAAGATAGAGGAAGCCTCTATTTATAGTTTTGAACTCACCCTGATCTTTCGACAGAGAGGTGGAAGTCGTGGAAGAGTGGAGGAGATGGGTTGGTTTCCGTAACTGCCTGAGTTGTGTAGAACATGTCCACTCGCGCCATCTTCTCGTAACTGTCCACTATCTCTATCAGTTTCTTTCAACTGCCGTAGACCGCCAGACCAATTCCCCTAAAGTTATCCCCCCGTGTGATGTTTTTGATGTCTCGAGTGATATGCAGATATTGCGTAGTTGAGTTGAGTAAAGTAGAGTCGTACGACTAACTGGCGTGACCAAATATGATCGTAGTGCCTATGGGGCGCAAGTGCATAGGAGTGCATAGCGCCATAGCCCAAGGGGCTACGGCCTTGGCCCTTGGCCAAGGCTAAGTTTAAAGCGCTTTGCGCTAGTTCTATGGCGCCACGGCCTTGGCCTTTGGCCAGGGCCAAGTTCTTGTAGCGCCTTGCGCTAGGTTTATGGTAGTGGCGTCATAGTTCATGGCGCCACGGCCTTGGCCTTTGGCCAAGGCCAAGTTTCTAAGGCGCTTTGCGCTTGTTCTATGGCGCCATGAGTTATGGCGCCACGGCCTTGGCCTTTGGCCAAGGCCAACTTGTTGTGGCGCCATGGTTCATGGCGCCACGACCTTGGCTTCTGGCCAAGGCCAGTTTGTTTGTGGCCGCGTCTTGTGGCGTGGCCAAGGCCAAGTAGGTTTGTGGCATCTTTGCACCAATTTCTTGTAAATCCATGGTGGTCCATGGTTCAGAGTGCCATGCTATATGGCATTACGGCTTTGGCATCTGGCCAAGGTCGACTTTGGGGCAACCTGTGCCTTAGTCGTGGTGTGTGTGCTTATGCTACAATACACTTGAAGTCATGGCGTGTTTATCCATGTTAGGCTAGACCACCTGAAACTTGGGATTAGATCCGCTTAAGCCTGTTTAGGCCGATGTATGCCTCTCAGAGAGCTCTGGACCGGCCTAAAGCTTCAATATTCCTTAGGTTTGCATCAAGACTCGTATGTTGAGTCGTATTAAGAGGAAATCCATGAGGATTCGTCTCTGTTAACTCTTCACCGTATACCATTAAGCGACCTGGTTCTGATATCGAGATGGATGTCGACATGAAGCAGATCAATGGGTTTAATATGTTGGTGAGATTATTAGTACTGCACTATGATATTACCCTCCCCACCGGAGTTATAAGAGAGAGCTCATAGAGAGTTTGTCCAGCTCATGGAATGG